>OVBX01007757.1:0-10538 GCA_900406325.1 Erucastrum elatum
TTTAGTGGGTGGCGAATTTAGCTCGGGTTTTTGCAACTCGTGCTGATAACGTGTTGTGAAATGATGTTTTATTTCATATCATAACATCTCCTTATATAAGGAGTACATAGGCAAAACTCTAATGGGCTTGGAATACATAACGGACCACTAATGGGCCTAAGTCTAGGAAACGAAAAACCTACTACAATCTAGTGGTTGCTGGACATCCATAAATACATAATTCATAACAGTAACAAAATTCTTGCGCAAGTAATTTATTTGTAATAAGGAAACTAATTGTTACATGTATTAACTAATATTCTTGTGCAAATAATGTTAATAGGGGATTAAATTATTTTTTCCTTTTCAATTAGTATTCAATGTTACTTTTCTTTTATAATGGGATCGATGAATTAAAAAAAATATTTGAATTGATAAAATGACTTTATATATTCTTATATATCTATAAACTACATAAAATAATAAACCAAAATATTTATTTGAATTGATAAATTGACTTTATATATCATACTTTTGACAATTAGCTACCATAAATAGTTATTAATAATATTATGTAAGTCATTTGGAAAATATTATATTTATTTGAATTGATAAAATGACTTTATATATCATACTTTCCACAATTAGTTATCATAAATAGTTATTAATAATAATTATGTAAGTCATTTGGAAAATATTATATTTATTTGAATTGATAAAATGATTTTATATATCATACTTTCGACAATTAGTTACCATAAATATTTATTAATAATATTATTATGTAAGTCATTTGGAAAATATTATATTTATTTGAATTGATAAAATGATTTTATATATCATACTTTCGACAATTAGTTACCATAAATAGTTATTAATAATATTATGTAAGTCATTTGGAAAATATTATATTTATTTGAATTGATAAAATGATTTTATATATCATACTTTCGACAATTAGTTACCATAAATAGTTATTAATAATATTATGTAAATCATTTGGAAAGTGATGTTAATTGGTCATTAAATTATGTTTTCCTTTGCAATTAGTATTCAATGGTACTTTCCTATTATAGTGGGATCGATGAATTAAAGAAAATAAAAAGAAAAGAAAAAAATCAAAAACCATCGACCAATAAAATTATAACAATCTTCCTCAAAAGCTCTGTATGACCGACACGTGTCAGAAATCACTAAAGTGACTTCTCTTTTAATATATAGGGGGATTATATTTTTCTGATGGTCACATATACTTTTATGTTTATTAATTCGGCCTGCATTTTTCCGGATTCAGAATTAAGATATGGTGATCGAACGGACTCAATAAATTCTTTAAAGTTTAAAGCATCTTCGAGAATAATTTTGCAACAAGCTTATACATAGATCAACTGATCTAGTTGAGTCTGTTTTACCTACCTATAAATCTACATGAAAGTGCAATAATATGAAATGAGACACTACATATACATTATATCAAATCAGAATAAGAATACATAAATTAACGTTTGTAGACAAATATAAATTTGTAAGAGTATCAAACGCTTGTAAATGGTTATAATATTGTAGAGAATAGTAGATGGAAACTTTGATAAGGTTAGCTATAAACTTATGGAAAACTGAAATGTGAGAGATAGGCCAACTAATGGGGTAATATTTTAAGATGATGAGTTTCCCATTTTGATCTATCTGTTTGTTTGTTTTTCTTTGGTTATCCACTATGTATTATTTGTGAAACAATTTGAGAGAAGAATAATGATACATCATCAATACAATGATTCTCACAAAAAATTGCTAACATATCATCACCACAATTATTCTCGTAGAAAAACTGATGTATCATCACCAATGCATTATCACATAATACATTAAATAACATGTTTATTATGAATTTTGTTGCTTTGGCGTTAGATTTTTAATTTTTAAGTCGTTAAATTTGTGTTGCTCTACAAAACAATTATAAATACATGAATTTAAAGAAATGTTGTAAACTTTGAAAAAGGGCTGTGAACTTTTGAAAAAATACAAATTAAGATTGGTGTAGATTTAAGGCTGTAGGTATAATTATGGCTGTGGAGAGAATCTATAAAAATAGTCAACCACACCATATATAAAAGGTATTATATAACCTTGAGGTTATTGGGATCCCGATTCATCAAGATTCTACGGATTTGACATATTGATAATTTTTTAAAGAATTAAAAAGTTTTTATCGACTTTACTTTTTTTTGAATAAATGTAAAATTGTATTCAGAAAAACATTTTTACATCAAGTGCAGCTGAGGTATTAACTATTTACAAGGATCAAAATTGTTCTCAAAAATATTCATCCAACTCTTCCATTCTCTTGGACTCTAAACCAAGTCATCAACCCTTCCTCCAGATACTGCTGTCCTTTTCCTTTCCCTGAGAGTAGTTTAAGTTTCATTGTCTTGTCCACAAAGCTAACCAAACAGGTGGTGTTTTTTGGTTGCTAGCTCTCCATGTCTTCGAGCATTTCGTTCTCTCCAAATAGTGTGCATCGTAGCTTAGAGAACATACCGAAAGATGAAAGTCTTTGTTGGGGAGAGACATGGTTGTAACAAGAGTCGTTTGAGAACATTCCAATCTGTGGTGAAGTTATCAACCAACAATCCTTCAATAAGCTTCTTCCGTATCTCACCTGAGAAACGACAGCCAAAGAACATATGGCTACAAGACTGCTCCTCTTCATTACATAACACACATGTGGTGTTGATGGCCATGTTCCAATGTTGCATTTTATCAGCTGTTTGAAGTCTGTCTCGCATGACTATCCAGTGAAAAAATGCATACTTTGGGGTAGTTTGAGTGAACCATACGCCTTTGTACCATGAACATGACTGACGGTTACTTCTAATCTGCTCCCAAGTCTTCTTTGCTGTGAACCCTGTCACGAAATTTCCGTCAGCTTGCTTCCAAAGACATATATCATCTTCCATCGGAGGGTTGATCCTGAGCCTTGCAATCTCTTCTTCTATCTCATTAAGGATGCGCAGCATGTGCCTTCTGCGTCTATGAGATTTATGGACTTTAACAAATATATGCATCCATATTTATAGAATCCATATAACTCTTATGGGATTGTCATGGATTTTCATAGTTTCACATTAATTTTTGTTATTGTTTATGTAAAGTAATTATAATAGTCTTCTAGAAAACTTTCATATAAAATAAATATGAATGATCTGTTGGAAGGTATATTAAAAATTAATAGTAAGGTATATCAATAGATTGTATGGTATTAGGCTTTCCAAAGACATGTTTCATGTATATAAAAAATCTGGGTTTTGTAATGTGCTACAGTGTCATAATAGATCTATGTTTTATTTAGTGATACATGATAGTATACGTGATAGTATGACATTTATTTGACAAATATTCTTTTATAATTTTGCTATCCAAACATTGAGAATATTGTCTACAACTCTAGTATTTCAAGAGTAATGATTGATGAATTCAATGTCTTAAAAATGTTCCTGAAATCATTTTAAAATAATGTTCTTAAATCATATGAATAAATTATAAATACATTCTTAAGTATTTAGAAATACACATCCAGATATATTTGAAAACTCTTGCTATTAACTGAATGTTACTTACATTAATAAAATTTTGAAATGGTCAGTTTTCTTCAAAAAAAAGAATAATTGGTCAGTTAATAAAAAGCAGTAGTTAAAGTACATTTATTAGTAGTACTAAGAAGTGGTATGGAAAATCATGTGAATATCAAGGGTTGGCGTAGGACTGAGTGTTGTAATTTCCAGAGCCTCGCAAGAAAAAAAGGGAAAAGAATCAGAGGAGGGACTTTCCCTAAATTCGTTGAAAATCAAGTGGTTATTATGATGATTCACGAGTCTTGGAAATAGCTAATATTTATATCAGCACAAATACATGTGTCTAGGCCTGAGCATGGATTGAATATCCGGATTTTGAAAATTAATTTTTAGTATTTGCTTTGCTTCAAAAATTTACTGATATCTGGAATATTCGAACTGAATCAAAGCGAATGACAAATCGAAATAAATTTAACGGACAAATTGTCCATCCCTACATGTGTCTCCACCAATTATAATGAAAAGATGTACAATTACTAAATGAGTACAGTAAATTCACTGGATCGTGAAATCATATTGTTAGTTGAGTTTAGAAAATAATAGTTTTGCATCACACAATCAATTTATCATGAAAAAATGTAGACATTTAAAAGTAGAGAGTTCAGAGCATTTCTAATGTATAATTCAATTTTAAAGAGTATGATTTTTTTTTCAATATTTTTAAGTAATGAATAATACTACTTTTTTAATTTTACTATATTTTGATAGGAAAATAGAATAATGAGTTAAAAGTAATGAATATCACTACTCTATTTTTGGGCCAAACTCAAATTTTACATCATTTTGGAATAGAAAATCATAACAGATCTGAAATATTCCTAAACGGATCACGTATTATAAATCTACAATCATGTTTCAACAAAAAAAAAATCTAGAATCATGACTTGAGTTGTAATTGCTGTTAGAATGTAATTTTCTTTCCTTTTTTTACTCTTAAGAAATATTTGGATGAAAACTAAATGATAAATTTCATCGTAGAATAATGGATTTGATAATATAATAATTGCAATTTGTGAAAGTTCTCTAAAGTTGAAGCATTAGTTGTGCTTTCCAAAATATTGTAGTTTTAAAAATTTCACACATTTTTTAAAAACATTGCAATACCAAAAGTAACTCTCCTTTAATACATAGTTTTAAAAGAAAGTTGATTCTCTTAATTAATATGGACAAACAGAGAAAGAAGTTAGAAAGTGATCTTCAAAACACAAAACTACGATTTTGCGAAACAAATAAAAATCTCAAAACTACAATCTTTGTGAAACGGAAAGAGTATCTATATATATATATAAAGTAGACTTTTCTCTTTTCTTATGGCATGTGGAAGAGAGGTTTGTTGACATGTGTCCATTTTTCTATTTTTTTACATTTTAGATCCTTCTTTTTTAGATTACTACAACTTGGTTCATCATATTTTAATTGTGTACTATTTAATATTTTTCACATTAACCGTCTTCTTTTGAAGTTTGATAATCCATTTTATTAATTACAAAATACAAAATGAATACAAAAATAAATAAAATAATATAAATATGTTTTGAAGTTTATTTTTTAATTTGTTCACAAATAAAAATACTTTCACTATTTTATTAGTTTTTACTATTTTCTTTTATTTCATTTACAAATTATATATTTAGGCTAAATTAAGAAAAATAAATTAGAACACAACTCATAATAGAAACATAAAATCTTTATAATCATAGAGAAAATAAAAATGTCAAAGACACACTGACTAAGTAAATGCTTAGAACTGAAACGATATCAAGAACAAAAACTAACCCCCTTCTACATGTCATAAGAAGAGAGAAAAATCTACTTTATATATATATATATATAGATATAGATGTTTTGGCCATAATAAGAAGATGTTGAAAAAAGTCGAAAGATAAACGCTGAGAGCATGCATCTCTTGAATACAAAGAAATGGGATCAAAGATCAACAAAAAGAATCAATAAAGTGTGGTAGAGCAAGAATATTCAACAGACACGAAACAAGAAGATAAATATTTAACACACCATAAGCACATCTACCATTTAAGAGGTAAGAAGCACCTCACAAACTAAACAAGCACAGAAAAGACAGTCATACCAGCAGAGAACCACAAAAATCTAGAAAGAAGAGACCAAAATTCCAAGAAACTAACTTTGCACACTTATATTAAAAAATGCAGGGGAAGAAGACATACAACCTGAATGATGGGGAATGAAATTTAACCACCAAGAAAGCAGAGCCCATGCTTGAGACCAGACACTACATTATAAATTTACAGCGCATTAACCGAAGAAAACACTATCTAAACATGAAGTCGCAAAGTGAATAGAAAGCAACTAGAGACACAAGCAGTAATGAAAACTGCAACGGGATGATAGAACATACCGGATTGGGTACACGAAACAAAATCAGCAAACCATGGAGCCATCCTCAAACTATGAAAGAAAGCATATAAGTCAGATGATCAAAAACCAGATCTTCAAAATAAAACTGAGCAGAGATTATCGACGGTAAGCTAACGAAGAAGAAATCAACATCAAAGACAACTAAACTCTGACCCAACCCAAGGAGATGCACATTCTAACACCAACATAAATCTGAGTAAGAAAAGGAGCAGCTAATATTGACCATAACAACATATAGTGATGTGAGAAACAACCACACAACATGAAACTTATAAACCCAATATATAACAAATACCAGACAATCTGAGGAAGAAGAAACACACAGAGGTGAAATTTTTTTCGGTGAGAGTGAGAAGAAAAGCACACAAAAATACATAGATGGTGACAACCCAATATCAAAATATGGAGAAAGAACATAAAACATTCTAAAAAATAATGTTCAAATAATTCAAATGAAAAATAAAATACTATTTATAATGTTGAATTGTTAATCTTAAAACAACAAATGCAAAGTTGTTGAAATTCAATATGTTTTACATTAGAAGCTTTACTATTATATACAGAAAAATATATTATTGAAAAAACACAAACACAATTATATTAACCTATCATCTATTACTATATAACACAATAAAAACACCAAATAAATCACTTAACGAATAAAGACGACCACATAATTATATCATCCAAAAAATTACTTAACAACAGTAAAACAATATTTCGCGCGAAGCGCGGACATGCCCCTGATTAAAAATATAATGAAATGCAATGGAAAAAGGAAACAAATCAACCGGACCTGAAATGTGAACTGCTAATCTATGATTTATTCACCTGCAACATGAAGGTATTAACAAAAAATTGAAATTCTTACTTTACTATTTAAGTATATCTCACAATTGTATTCAGACAGTCTACACACTTGTTAGGTTAAGGCATGACAAAGTGGTTGATTTAAAAAAATGTTTGGTTAAATAATTATTTGTAGCTGATAATCATGATTAAGGAATTAATTAAATTACAAAGAAAAAGCCAAAAGGAAAAGAATAGAAAAGGTAAAACTAAGTGGAAATAATTAGTGTTGTCAGGTACTTTGTTTTTCTTTGGATAATTGCATTACATATACAAGAAAAAAGATTGTTTAGGTATCAGATATGCACCGTTAGACTTTCTAAATATCCCAAAAATTACCTTATAACGAGAAAAAATAACTACATAACTAAAAGTAACCATGAAATGATTCAGTTTAGATATTTTGAATTCGAACTAAACTGAACCTAAGAATAACTACATAACTAAAAGTAACGATATTACTCTATTGATTGATGTATAGAAATCTAAAAAATATTTAAATACTTATACAATTACTTATATTGTGACACATATAAAATAAAATATATAATGCTAATTATAAAAAGCAAATTACCAATTTATATAAAAGTTGAAAATTAATATTTGTATAGACGTGTATGTCAATCTCTAGTCGCAGATAATCTGCAAGCAAAAATGCACGAAAGAAGTCTTTACTCTTTCAATAAATAAAAAAATTGGAGAAAACTTGGTAAGATTTATATATTTTTCTCACTCAAATTATTTCATCTCTTATTTAGTTCTGTTATTCGTTGTAATTTATTATTTTCATCTTTTCCTGATAATTGTTTTACTATTTTGTTATTTTTGGAATACCGACATAGTCCACTTAAGCAATTATGTATGTCACGGAAAGGGGGAAAATGGAGAAATAAAGTGATATAAAAAGTGTTTGGATAACTTGATTGCTGTAGAGGGGAAGTATCAGCAGCTTTTGGTTTCGAGGTGAGGTAATCGACCCCCACCCCCACTACTTTCCGTGTTTACCAATTCAGCTTTATAAATGCAGTGGTAGCATTGTTGTAACATTGTTTTATTTACCAAAATAAATTGTTACTTTTGGTACTCGTATATACTAGCAAATTGTTCCTACACGGCACACTCCACAAGTCTCAAATGTCTGCAGTATAAAATGCATATAACATGTGTAGTTAAAGTGTTCAGTACAAACAGTATATAGTATAAGTGGCTATTAAATATTAGATGTGTGATACGATTTTTTTTTTAAAAAGAAGAAATTGGAAACATTATTTACATACGAACGAGTTGTGTCGCTATTACAAAACTCATAATGTATTTGGTTGTCCTCAGATTTACCAGCAGCTAGGATAATTGCATACATGCGTACAAAGGCATCTTCTTATATTCGTTTTTTACCGTACACTCATTTTCAAGCTTCCTTTTCTTTTTTACCCTATTTAACTTTGTTTTTTCTCTTTGTTTTTTTGGTCAAATTTTTCTCTTTTGTTTTAACTTTTCTTTAACCAAACGGCCAAATACTTGGGGCCCGTCTTATGCATGTTTTTTAGTAATCTCGATTAAAAGTATGTGATTTAAGTGTGGCTAATAAAGTAAAGCGAAAAGTCCATGATTACAGCATGGTGAAATTTTGTATCTTTAAATTACTTATTTGTTGTTATCATTTTTAAATTAAATTCACATTCAGATAATTACTGCCATAGTATACTTTTTCTTTTTAAGTAGAATAACTAGATTTTGACCTGCCCTTTTATCCTTTTATTTTTTTCTTTGAGAATTTTTTTTATAATCATATTTATGTTTAATATAATTTTAGTATAACTTTTGGTAACTGTATTAAATATATCAAGTTGAATAACTATACATTTGTGCCATATGCAATTCAGAAATTAAGTTTACAACATATTATATTTACTTATTAGTTACCTAATATATTTAACAATATTCGTATCTTAAAAATCCAATTTGGAATCAACATGAAAATCAAAATCTCATACTACATTAGTCTGTTAGACATGACCTATATATTCAAGGTTATATTCAACCGGTTCTTAAAGTATTTTATTTGAAAACTAATATCAAATCCAACCTGTACCGTAAACCGAACAAAACTTTTAAAAATATTTGAAAACATAATTTTAAATATATATGTTTCAAAAAAATATAATAATTTAGACATTACATATCATTTATTTTCTAACTTGTTTACAAAATTTATTCAAATTATTTACCTATATGCACAAAATTTTTCATTCAATATTTAAAATTATATGAAAAACAATCATCAGAAAATTTTTATTTTAAATTTTATTCATTTTTTATACCTGACCTCGGCCTGCGATTGAACCGAAAACCATGTGATCCATATATAATTTGGTTTGGAGTTACCAAAAACTCATTAATTAAAAATCGGATAAAATTTAGTAAATTCCAAAAAAAGTTCCAGTAACCCATGATCCAACACTGGTTGATCCGGTAAAAATCTAGAAAGAAATCTAATAATATCTAAAAATCAAATAAACTTCTCATATTTATTTAACATTATATAAAATTAAGAAATTGTCTACTGTGTGATTCTTTAAATTTTGATCAAAAAATTCTCGACAAAAAAAGCTATAATCTATTGATATGACATCATTAATTTGTTTTGTTATTGATAATCTATTTAAGTTTGCATTTCTTGTTTATTTTAAACTTCAATCTAATTTATGATAATTTATGTTTAGTTATTTATTATTTTAAACTTCAGAAAATTCTCTTGTTTTATTTTACAATAGTTTGTTTAAAATTTCACAAATTTATTTAGAAAATACCATATTTGTAGTTTTTTTGCTTAAATTTAGAATTAACATTTATGTGGTCATTTTAAATGATAGTTGCAACACATAAATATTTTAAGATTATTGAAAATATTTTCAAATTTTTTTATAATAAGTTAATTTCGTATTAAAAGTATATTAAAATATTTTTAAGTTTACAAAATAAAAAAAAAACAATTATACAAAAAACAAATCCATCATAAAATTAAGGGTTAGTTTAAATATGAGATTCTATTGTTGGATTAAATAGATTTTGTTAGAATTAGATATATTTAGTTAGAATTTAATGAAAATCATATGTTTAAATAAAACCAGTGGCACAAAATGATAAATATTGTTGAAATAGAAGAGCACCTATAAAAGGCCTTCTGTTTTAATGGTATTGACTAGATTCTGACCCGCGTTTTCAAAGCGCGGATTTGGTTCCTTTGTGAAAAATATATTTTTCAATTGTTTTAATGGTGTTTTAATATTTGTATTTTTTTAGGTTTATCGATTCTAAGGATTTAAATGAGATTTTCTGGATTGCATTGGTGTTCAACTATGTTATTATTCTTAAACGTTTACTAAATGTAAAACATAAACCCAGTGTCTGCAAAAAAAGCAAAGATTATTGAAAACCTTATTAATTTATAGAGGAAAAACTTTAAAAAAAAATTATAGATGAAAACATAAATCAAAGTTTATCGAAAACCTCTCTGTATACAACATTCTTAGTCTGGCGTTGAGGCTTGCCTTCGCTGTCGACAATCAGAATCTTCAAGCCTTTCTTTGAAGTCACTCTGGAAAAAGCCACATAAAGTTGTTTGTGTGAAAACACAGGTCTTGGTAGAAAAATACCAACTTCAGACAATGTTTGTCCCTGACT
>OVBX01007758.1:0-10536 GCA_900406325.1 Erucastrum elatum
TTTCTTGTACAAATGAGAGCTTGTACATTCGATGGAAGAAGACGGCTGCGATACTTGCTAAGAACACGGCTTCCTGCACTGAATGAGGACTCAGAAGACACAGTTGTAATGGGAATTGAAAGAACATCACACGCCATGCGGGCCAGCTCTTTAAACCGTGGTGCATTGTTTCTCCAAAATCTCAAGACATCTATAGTCTTATAGGCAGCCATATCTAAAATCGGTTCAGCCAAGTACATATCCAGAGCTGATTTTCCTCCTCCCGCATTTTGAGAAAAGTGTGCATAAAACGCCTGCATTATAAACATAAAAACATTAAGTACTTGCAATATAAACATGATCCTTAGGCTAAGTAAACATAAAAAAACAGTGAGTAATAAGGATCTTACCCCATATCCAGCTGGTATATTGTTTGCTGTTTCTGAAGTACTTGCAGCAATGCTATTAGAGTCCTTCTTATAAACTCCATAGAGCTTTTTTAACTTCTTCCGGAGGCGATCAATTTTAGATTTGCTTGTCAACGGATCTAAGACGTTATAACAGTATTCCAAGGCTTCAAACTTCAGCCTTGGATCCAACACTGCAGCAATAGCAAGAATGTCACTGTAGTCTTCCCAATATTTATCAAACTTTAACTTCATGATTTCCACCATTTGACAAATAGCATCATCCTCTGAATCCGCATTAGCTCTCAGCCAACATTCGATTCTCCAGACTTGAATGAAGTAGAGGTTTGAAGTTGGATAAGATGACCCGGATACGAGGTTTGTCATCTCAGCAAAAGGAGACAGAAAGTCACAGATGAGTGCTCCTCTAGACCACTCCAACTCAGATGGAAAGCACTTGTAACTGGGATCAGCTTCAGAGAGACTACGCAGTGCTTCTTTGTGTGGAAGAGCTCTAGACAACATCCGGAAGGTTGAATTCCACCTCGTGATAACATCCAAAACAAGACCAGGATTCTTCTTGCTCCCAGTAGTTTCAACACAGGTCTTAAACATATCTCCTCTCGGCTGTGAAGACTTCACAAACTTCACGCTATCTCTGATCTTCTCTAAGGCACCACCAGGTCCACCAATCACAGCCAAACCGTCTTGAACAATTAGGTTCAGAATGTGTGCTGCACATCTCACATGTAGAAACTCTCCACCGCACACCAAATCTCTGCGAAGCTTTGTCTTTAGAATCCCTTGCATATTGTCGTTTGAGGACGCGTTGTCGACTGTCACTGTAAACACTTTCTTCTCCAGCCCCCATTCCTTCATTAACTCCATCACCCTTGTAGCAATGCTAAAACCAGTGTGAGGTGGGGGGAAAGCAACAAACGCTAGTATCTTCGCCTGTAGCTTCCAAGCCTCAACATAATGAACCGTTAGACACAGATAGCCCTCCACAGTGATAGCTCTCCATAAATCGGTGGTCAAGCAAATCCGACCAGGAAGTTCACTCAAAGTCTTCCTAAGCTGAGCTTTCTCATTCTCAAAAATCTTCAGTACATCGGATACAGCTGTGTTTCTACACCAGAACTGAATGCGGGGATTTGCATAAGCCAAAGCCTCCCTAATCCTTCGATACTCAACAAATGAGTATGAAAGATCGTGCTCAGCAATAGCACCAGCGATCATCTCGCGAAAGACCAGGTTATCAAACTTCCTTCTGCTACCTCCAGGTGTAGTTCCAGGAGTATGTGGAGTCTTTGAGCAGCTTGTACTGTGACGCCGCAAAGTATTTGTTCCATTACTCAGATCATAGCAATAGACATGAAGGCAGTGCTTGCAGACAACCTTAGTAGTACCATCTGGCTGCTTATCTCCTATCTCAAAATGTCGCCAAACCTTTGAATGCCTTCGCTTTTTACCTCTCCTTGTAGAGCCATCTTGCACAGGATCAGGACTATGATCATCTTCATTCTCTTCAACACTCAAATAAGCATCATCATTCAGGTTCAAAGTCTCCTCATCCATCTGAACAAAAGAGATTAAAAACCGAAATATTAACAAGTGATACCAACACTTCAAGTCTTCAAGGGATCTGTTAATGACATATATGTACTAGCTAGGATGCATACTAAACCATAAACCAGTTAACTGAAGCATACTAAAACCCCTATAACGCCTCAGGAACAGCACAAAACAAACTTTAGACCACACCACACAACTTCCATAAACCACAATGCTCAGAAAGTACATCAAACGCAAACCACCATATCATAACTCATGATTCACGAAGCGCTAAGCAAAACCAAGCGAATCCATCAAACACATTCTCATAACCAAGCAAACCCATCAATATTTCAACTCAGAGATCTATCTATGAACAAACAGATCAAATTTCATAAACAAATCAAGCAAACCCATCAATATTATGAACACACAACACAATCTCGAGAGAGAGAGAGAGAGAGAGAGAGAGAGAGACGCGGAGAGGGAGAGGCGGAGAGAGAGAGCTCGAGATGGGTTTCGTCAGAGAGCTCTGGAGATGGAGATTGGGGAGCTCCAGAAGGCGCAGGCAGAGATCGAAGGCGCGGTGGTGACGACGAAGGGGAAAGCAAAGCTCTTCGCGGATCTGAAAAGAGACTGACGGCAAATGACAAAAAAAAAGTATTTTAAAAAACCTAGATATTTGGACGGCCCATGTCCGTATGGTCTTGTCCATTGGTCTTTGGGCTTATTTGGGCGTAGCCCATGTGGACAGCAAAATACTTTGGACAGATTTGGGCATGTCCAAATCAATGTGGACTAATATGGACATGGACGTCCATGGACAGAATGTCCAATTGACATCCCTAAGATATACTAGCTTCATGAAGAGATTTTATAACTTATAACCCCTTATAAAGTATTATAAAACTCGAAAAATATTAGTTTCATGAAAAGATTATATAGCTTATAACCCCTTATAAACTTATAACCCCTTATAAACCATTATAAAACTCAAGATATACTAGTTTCATGAAGAGATTATACAATTTATAACCCCTTATAAACTTATAACCCCTTATAAACAAAATACTAGTTTCATGAAGAGATTATATAATTTATAACCCCTTAAAAAGTATTATAAAATTCAGAAAATACTAGTTTCATAAAAAGATTATATAACTTATAACCCCTTATAAATTTATAACCCCTTATAAACCTTTATGAACTTAGAAAATACTAGTTTCATGAAGAGATTATATAACTTTATACCCCTTATATACCTTTATAAGAATCAGAAAATACTAGTTTCATGAAAAGATTATATAACTTATAACCCCTTATAAATTTATAATCCCTTATAAACCTTGATAAACTTAGAAAATACTAGTTTCATGAAGAGATTATATAACTTTATACCCTTTATATACCTTTATATAAATCAGAAAATACTAGTTTCATGAAGAGATTATATAAGTTATAAAATCTATAAACCATTTATAAATGTTTATAAGAAAGTTATGAAAGTTTATAAATAACTGATAAGGGGTATGTATACTATTAATAAAGGTTTATAAAACGTTATGAAAGCTTATATTCAATTTATAAGAGGTATTACTAGAGTTTTATATATTTATAAATCAACTAAAAGAGTCTATAACCATTTAGAAAGCCTTATTAAAAATATTATAATGTTTTGTATAATAACTTATAAGGGTTTATAAGAGTATGTAAATAATTTATAAGGGTTTATAAAAATAATTTATAAAGCTTATACATCATTATAAAATATTATAAAACAATTTATAGGGGTATGTAAAATTTATGAATCGGTGGAGCTTTGTTGCTGTCTAAATGTGCCTCAGAATCTGCCATGTATCATCATCTCTTTACAAAGCCTTATAAAAATATGTAAAATTATTTTTAAGAGTATATAACCCATTAATAAAGGCATATAAAACAAATTATAAAATCTATAAACCATTTATAAATGTTTATAAGAAAATTATGAAAGTTTATAAAAAAATTATATGAGTTATACTATTAATAAGGGTTTATAAAAATACTTTATGAAAGCTTATACATGTATTTTAAGATTTGTATAAGTTTATAAATCAACTGAAAGAGTCTATAACCATTTGGAAAGCCTTATAAAACAATTTATAATGGTTTGTATAATAATTTATAAGGAAATGTAAATAATTTATGAGAGTTTATAAAAATAATTTATAAAATTTATACACCATTCTAAATGATTATAAAACAACTTATAAAGGTATGTAAAATTTTTGAAGCGGTGAATCCTTGAACTTATAAAAATAGTATATAAGGATATGTATAACAAACTTGAACTGAGTTTTCTACAAGACTTTTATAAAGGTTTATAAAATAATAAACCGTTTACAAATTCTTATAAATCAATTTATAAAATGTTATAAGTGTAGGGGAACCTCCCTCTTCTCTAAAGAGAGAAAACGCTCTCTCCTGTCCCTCTTCGATCTAAGGATCGATTCCTTTTTCTTGGAAATCAGTGTTCACCCCACCAGAGCTTTGTCGGAAAGTCGGCAAGGATAAAGCTTTCCTGTTGCAAGAGGATGAAGATGGAGATGGATTAAACTCTAATCAGTTTGGAGGAGATTCAGAAGAGATTGGCGCTTTGTTGAGCGGTCCTGGTCCAGCGAAGGATCTGTTTCTAGACAGATGGAGTCTTCCCAACATTATGAACCAGAGAAATAAGATTTTATTAATTGGTGTCGGCTAGAGGCGGAGAAGTCTTGTACGGATACAAACGAAAGAAGGATCAAGGCGTTGCAAGGACCTGAAGATGTGGCTGGAGTTATGACCGGAAAGTTGAACGGTGACGAAAGCCATTGAAAATCTGATTTGCATGCCTTTTATTTGACACGTAGCTTGTAATGAATGTAGTTTACCCATGTGTTTGTTCATACGTGTTAACTTTCTTATTTGTATTTATGTAGAAAATGTTGTAAGTGTATATTAACTGATATTTCCTTTATAAAAATTTAAAAGTTATTGTGTATCATTTATAATCTCTTATAAAAATTTACCCATCAATAAAAGTTTCTAATTATTTATAAGTCTTTATAAATTGGTCAAAAGTAAATAATACTTTATAGAAAATATAACAGATAAATTTTGTAAGTCCTTTATAATTTTTTAAATAAAACTTCATAATTGGTATAACAAATATATCATTTCTAAGAGTTTATAAATAATCACTGTAAAAGAATTGTATATCTTTATAAGAGTCTATATATCATTTATAAACTTATATAAACTATTTACAAGTTTAAGATATATCATTTATAAACTTATATAAACTATTTACAAGTTTATAAATCATTTATAATGGTTTATAAAAAAGTATGAATAGATTAAAAATATGTGTTACCGTATACATAGATAGCTCCAGGTGATCGCTGGTTCAGCTGGTCAACAAGTGATCTTAGCCCTTGGTTAAATGTGCCTAGAATCTGGTTCACGCTATCAACGCATCTCACGGGTGGTGCAGTGGCTCTTTGGTTTGGTATGCAGCCTAATGGTCCTACTCCAGCTATGAATATTTTCCTTAGTCCTAAGCTGTACAGAGTCTACACAATAGTTTCAAAATGATTATCAGAAGGTTCATTGAAAGGATACTACTGTATATGAAGAAGATTCTGATGTAAGCATACAAGAAGTTGTCGAGCGTATTGGTTGATAAGTAGGTTGGCGAACTCAGGCGGTCTGTATCTGAGGCTGGATGAGTAGACATTGGGCATAAGGTAGTTGTTGAGATAGTCATTGCTTCCAAAAACGAAAACCACAAGCGATTTTGTCAAGTAATCAGTAAAGTTTTGGGGACTCATCATAGTTCTCAACTAGCTCAGCATCCCCTCTAGGTTCACCACTTGCTGGCTAAGGCTGAATCTGTCTCCCTGCACGTTAAAGCCTCTATTAGCACTATACTAACATCATATAAACAAAACTCAGAAATTTACATAGTGTGGCCTGATTCATCGAGGATGCCACCAGCTGCAGAGGTATAGTTAACTCCTCCGAGGATTCTAGTGCCCCATGTGGTTGGATCTGCAAAGGGAGGAGGCGACGAGATTCCTAACAGCTGAGCTGTTTATTTCAGAACAGTTTCAGTGTTTTTTTTTGAAGAAAGATGAGAGTTATGCTAAAACAAAACTGATTTTGACAGAGAAAGTGTATAAAGCCTTACCAAAAAAATCAACGAATTTCATGCCGTTGCTAAACCTGCCAGTAGGACGGAAGTTTAAATCTACATCGATTGCGTAACGAATCGACGATATACATCGCGAATTCGATCGGATTAGCTCGAGATGCACCAGATTCCCGAAGTGGATCACCAATCCGCGCAAGAGTATCAAATAATTGGAAATGTAATCAAGGATCTGGTAGCTAGGATGATGGATCGAGAAGACGACGGTTCTCACCGGACTGGTCCAATCTTGCTGGAAATGTCGAGCTAGGCAAACACGGTGAGCTAGGAGAACACGGTGAAAAAGAGATCGTGGGAGAGAGAAGTTTATTAGTCAGGGGTATAATGGTATTTTGATCATTAAAAATTTAGTGGTATAGTTGGTTAATGTATTTTTGAAAAGTGGTATTATGAAAGTGGTATTTTTAAAATTACTATTTTAACAAATCGTATCACTAATATTTTTACAATTTTTTTTGTTAATTAAGTAATTATTAATATCATGCACATCGTATAATATCTCTTTTTATGATGTTTAAAAAAAAAGAAAAACTACTATCAAATATTACTTAAGATTTATAGAATCTTAGAAAATAAAAACTAATATTACATAAGGTTATTTCAGCTATATTTTTTCTTGGTTCAAAAAATAATTATTGTCAGATAATTATTTTCAGTTAATAATAACTATTTTAAAATTTTGCTATTTTCAAAATTCGTTTTTTCAATGTAAAATTGTTATTTTTAAAAGTTGATATTCCCTTTGTAAAAGATAATGTAATAGTATTTTTCCTTTTTTGAAATCTTAAAAAGAAATTGTAAAGCATAACTTTTTTAAATAATAATTTTTCTCTTTTTAAATTGTAAAGTATAAATATATTATATTTTTGACACATGTCACAATCATAATTATATATTTGACATGTGTCGCGATCGTGTTAATTAGTAACTTTGAAAACTAAACTTTATATAATAAAATTATATCAAAGATTATTTTGGATTATTAGAAAAAAATAAGGCCAAATTGGGTGGAAAAGCACAAAACCAAACATATTTGCGTATCTAGACATAACAAACACTATTTACCTGACCGTGATTCACATTCGCGGGCACAGGGGAATGGATTTAAAACGCTACCCCGGAGCTAGAAAACTGTTGGGAGCATAGGGTATTGCTCCTACCATCACTGTCGCTCCCGCTGCTGCTTCCACTGCTATTGCTCGAGCTCGAGGATTCGCGTTTTTGCAGCACCTCAGCGTTTACTTGCCTTCTAAGTGCTTCCGCTGCGTTCAGACCCTTCTCTCCTTCGCCGCCACTGTCGTCATCCACATCTTCAATCTCCTCTTCTGTGATGCTGAGCTGTTTGTTTAAGTTCTCCTCGTATTCTCCACCAGCGTCAGCGTTATCTTCTCTCTCTGTGTTGTCCTTCTCCGGGGTAAATGAGCCGAATATATCAACAAAATCAATCTCGTGATGTCCTTCTTCTTCTTCTCCGTCTTCGTTCTTGTCATCAACTGGTGAGATAGACGGTGTGTTGTTCACAGGGACGGCAGGTTCAACTGCATTCACATTTTTCCGTTAGATACATTATGACAAACCAGATATATCAAATACATGCTTAGAAAAGGTAATGTGGTGTGTAAACAACTTGATTCAGCAGTTTAATATTCTTGCTTAGTCTCTATTTGACCATAGGCGCAATGCGAACAACCCATACTCAGAAATAACAGAAGAATCCAATTAAGTTTCTTTAGCAATCAGATCTCTATGTACTAACAACCAAACTCAACTAACACAATATGTACATCAAAACAGCAGTTAATGAAGAAAGAGACTAATCAGTGATGAGAAATATGACAGGTTTATCATCTTGTATTAAGGTTAATCTCTTTTTCATTCTATGTAGTGAACCTATTGATCCCAAAAATCAAACTCCAATCCTTTAGAAACTATATATAGCTGTAAGAGAACAAACTGCTAACCTGAGTTCTCTTGCTTCCCAATTTTGATTCTTTCAACTTCAACCTGCAGATAATACAAGACAAATGAGAGAATTCAAACCAGTAGAAGGTAACACCTTATACCATCACGCAATAAACCAAATAGTAACAAACAGTTGAAACTCACAAGCATATCAGGAAGCGAACTTCTATGCACGTGTGGAGATTTAGCAGCACGAGCAACAACAGGAGGAGACAACCGATGCTGCTCCAAAGGAGGAGGCACCACTGCAGACTGAGAAGAAGCCGCAGCAGCAGATTCACCAGGAGTCCTGAGATGCCTCAGCTGCTTCACAGCTCTATGCAACCTCTCCAAACGAAATTTCTCCCCATCGAAAAACAGCACAGCGTCGTTATCGTTATAATCCTCACTACTACCTTCAAAAGTCACCTTAGGTTTACCAGGCTGGTTGTTCTGAAACTCAACGGAGACTCTGTTGTCTTTCTTCTTGTGAAGATTCCCTGACCTCTTCTTGTCAATCGAAGCCGGTTTGAATTCATCTGAAGCAAAAGTAAATCATAATTACCCCAATTAAAGTAAGGTTAATTAATCTAATCTTAACCTAATCGGAACTTACATCGCAAGGTGCGGAATTTATGTGAGGAATCGTCTTTAGCAGAGGAGCCGAGGACGAGATCGTACCAATGGTCGAACGGAGACCATTAATTTCTCAAAAACCTGCGCTATTCCTCCCCCAAGATTCCTCGTCTGCTCCTCTAGTTTCTTCCTCTGCTCTTCTATTCCTCCGCTAAGTTTCCTCGTGTGTTCCGCCAATTTCTACAGCAGGAACAGCAACAAAATTTGCTTGGATAGCGCAATTCCTTGATAATGGAAACGAAATGTTTTTTTTTCATGTTTGAAGATATCAATTTTTGATATTTACGCAACACACTTTCATTACTACACTGCAAACAGGTGGCTTTCTAATAGCTATAGACTAGGCACGTTTTACAGTTTTCATTATCATAGGGCCAAAAAAGGAATATTGAAAAATGATACAGTTATATTTCGGGCAGCTAAATAACTTTGCTTTTTTGTATACTGTATAGCGTGCAATTGGCCAAAAAATAATGTACACTATAGATTCAGTAGAAAGAATACCACCTTAAATACATGGAATTTGGAAAATAGAAAACAAACACTCGATTGGGGCTTATTGCAAATCAACATTAGAATTTCTGTTCGTGATATTTATCTCTAAGTTTGCGTAAGCTTTTTTGTTTTTTGAGTACGACAAAAAAGTTAAAAATCCAACGGTTGACATAACATGATTCGATCCAACGGACGGTTCTGATCGAAAAGAGGGAGAAGTTCTTTTCCTTTTTCCTTTAGTTGTATTTAAGAAAGAGAAGGTTCTCTTCCCTTCTTATATTGTATCGCCGTTCGCTTCCTAACCCTCTGAAGTTATTAAACAGTTGCCAAGGCGTCGTTCCTTATCGTAGGTAAGTCAAGCCTCTGTTAAGCTGTATCAATAATATACACACATAGTGATTTTTTATTGCGTTCTTTTTTTTTTGCTGTAAGAAAAGTTTTGTTGTTTGATTTGGAACTGTTGATGATCCACTCTGCCTCAGGGGTTGTTTCCCGTTTTGAACTTAATCGTAGATTTGTAACCCCAAAAAAGTTAGATCTGTTAGGTTCTATTGTGATTGGATGGAGTTTGGTAATAACAATATTGGTGGTCAAGATTATGTCGGTGAGATTTATGTTTTCCTGTACAAGCATAATCTTAGATTATGTTTTCTTGTGCATGTATTATGATTCTACGTGGTTTGGCCTAGGAGCTGTAATATTTTGTTTTTGTTCGCGCAAGGAATCAAAAAAAAAAATGGGGACGGAATTGAACAAGGCCTTAAGTTGGGAGATAGACAACTTCTCCGAAATTACAAATGCGATGAAGTCGGTTATCTTCTCAAGCGGCGGCTGCAACTGGTAAGGGATTCGTCCTTGTTGTCTATATTTGATTTTCAGAACTTAAAAAAAAAACTAAATGTTTTCTCTTAATATTAGGTCGCTTTGCGTTTGTGCGGGTGATCACTTGTCTATGTACCTGCAAGATGTAAATACTCATAGATTGAGATCTGGATGGAAAAAGAGAGTTAGCTTTTGCTTGGTTTTGTTGAACCAATCCGGCAAAGAGCTTTACAGATCACCTGGTAATGATGAGCTTGTGTATTATCTGAATTGATGATAATGAATAAGAAAAGATGATATATATAAATAATTTTTTTTTTTAAATCTTATTACAGACGAAGGCAGATGCAGAGTGTTCTGCGCTGAGACCCCAAGCTGGGGTGTAGGTAGGACGTTGCCTTTGACGAAGCTCCAAGAAAAAGGGTTTCTGGAGAAAAACAAACTAACCATTGAAGTCTACATGAAAGTATTTGA
>OVBX01007759.1:0-10535 GCA_900406325.1 Erucastrum elatum
CTTACTAAACTTCCTTTTTAATAAGTTAACTTTCTCTTAAGTTAATTGGAATTATCCAACAATATATGGGTATTGATAGGAGTTGTCTTATATGTTCTATTCCAGTGGAGTCGATTAATCATTTTTTTTTGAATGCTCTCCAACCGTTTAGGTTTTGGTTTTATCAGATTATATGTCCCTTCCGGCTTATTTCCCGAGTACATCCATATATTAAAACATGAATTTCTTGTTTTGGAAGACAAAAAGTGTGGCTTCTTTGAGACCACAGTTCGATACCTTCTCATGGATCTGTTAGTACATTTGGAAGGACTGGAACGACAAACTCTTTAACGAGAAGGACGTATCTCCAATCGATATTCTCCAACACAAATCTCTTGAGGCAGAATGCTGGAGAAGAGCTAACGAGAAGGAGGAAGCGAATGAAGATCAAGACAATCCCCCAACTTTAGAGATTGATACAGTGCCCTCTTAGATACTCTGAATCTCTACTTGCCAAATTGATGCATCGTGGATCAATAATGGCAGTGTTAGTAGATTAGGGTGGAGTCTTAAGGATCAAATGGGCTCAGAATACTTCGGTTCAATAGCGTGTCTCAGGAGTCTCTCAGGTTTGCATGCTGAGATGAAAGGTTTATTTTGGACAGCCTCTTGTATGAGAGACATGAAGATAACTTCGGTACGATTTGAGACGGACTGTTCAGACTTAGTTGATATGATTACGAATCCATTGGATTGGCCAGCCTTCGTAACAAAAATCGAGGCTTTCCAGAGCTTATAGGAGAATTTCAAGAATGTGAGTCTGTCTCATATTTTTCGGAGTTGGAATGGCCGAGCAGATGCGTTAGCAAAGGAAGCAACGGCCATATACTACATTTTTTCCCATATAACTCAGACTCGGACAGACGAAGATGCTCTTACGAGAATCGGCTTGTCTGTTTTTTACTTGATCTAGCTTAGATGGGTAGAAGACAAAAAAAAATCTACACAACATACATAACATACATTAGTAACCACACCATGATTAAGAAAGAGACAAGAAATAGTTTCCCCCATGATAGCTTTATAAGCACCTCCTCACCTTTCTTCCTCTCTTCACTTTCTCCTTTCTTTCTTTTTTGACATTTCTCATTTTCTCTTCTTCTTAACCTTTCTCTCTGCAAAGAAAAGCAGAAACCAAGAATGTGCGAGTCAGACTTCCTCTCTCGCTGTTCATCTTACGAGGCAGACGTTGACTCTGACTCCGACATCTCTACCTCAAGCTCTTTCTCCTCCTCATACAGTGATTCCGAGGAAGAGTTTAACAATGTCTCCGGTTCTGAACCGACCAAGAAGTTGGAGAAGAAGAAGAGCAATGTGTTGCTTGAAGGGTACGTTCTTGATGCGGTGGTGAATGATGATCTGAAGAGGACCAAGAGTTTAACGGACGATGATCTCGAGGAGCTTAAAGGTTGTGTAGATCTTGGTTTCGGGTTCAACTACGAGGAGATTCCTGAGCTTTGTAATACTTTACCAGCTCTTGAGCTTTGTTACTCGATGAGTCAGAAGTTTATGGACCAAGATCATCACCAAACTTCTTCTCCTAAGAAGAAATCTCCAATGATGCTTGAGGAACACGTTAGTCCAATAGCTAGCTGGAAGATCTCTAGTCCTGGTAAGCTCTAGCTTTAAGTCTTTTTTTTTTTTTTTTTTTTTACAAAAANTCTTAAACCTTTTCTTTTGTTGCATTTCAAGTTAGTTTTGCTGATTATAAATGATATGTTTGAAAACAGGGGACAGTCCTGATGATGTCAAAGCAAGGTTGAAGTTCTGGGCACAAGCTGTGGCATGCACCGTGAGACTATGCACATGAGGTGAAGAAGAAGAAGATGGACAACAAACATAACTTGCAGGAGTGATTCTCTTTAGATGATGTTCTGTTAAGCTTTTGAGATTGACCTGCTTGAAACCACCCATTTGTTGTATGTACAGAGAGATGTATAAAAAGATTTTGCTGGAGAAATTTCTTGTAATGCATTCTTATAAGAGCAAAATAAATTGAAGTTTTATTCTTTTGGTTACTAAGAACATGATTCACACAAGACAAGCATACATCTAAAGAGAATCAGTATAAAAAGTGGATCTCATTCTCAACTCTGGACATGTTCCATGCTTCTGCTCTCCTGTCCTGCACCAATCGGATCCACATTAATTCCATGTCGTCTCCACAAGCATTTCAGTTGAGAAACTATTGCTGTGTTCTTGTCCTTCATTAAAAATGTACAACTTTCAAAAGATTATGTTGTTTCAATGTTTCTACACAAGAGTTTGGAGTTGTTACAGCCTAACTATTCCTAAGAGTTTGGCAGAAGTTGCATTCCAAGTTTCTAACAACAGATATATGTTTACATTCAACCTATAAATTAGTTTCTTGTCTTACTCCATAGAGGGAAAAGTGAGATTATTTAACACAACAACTCACCTTGAATTTTTTTTTTTTAATGTTCAAGCAGATGCCAATAGCTTCTCTATGTCCTTCTGTGAAAAGAAGTAGGACAAAACTATAAGGTCAGACGGATCCTTTAGTGGTTATAGAAATGGATATCAATGTGTGTGGGTGGGGGAAACTTGTACTAACCTCGATTTCAAGAGGTGATGTTGTAGGAGCATATCGATCCACAACATTCCCTTGTTTGTCTACCAGGAACTTTGCAAAGTTCCACTTGATAGAATCCCCAAACAATCCGCCTTTCTGTTCTTTTAAGAACTTGTATAGAGGTGAAGCGTTCTCGCCGTTTACTTCAATCTTAACACCAAAGAAAAAAACAAAGTATCAAAATACGCAGTAACATCACTGTGTGAGAAAGCAAGTGTTCAAGAGAACCTTGTCAAAAATGGGAAACTCTCCTTTGAAGGTTGTGCAAATGTTTGCCTTAATCTCCTTGTTGCTACCTGGCTCTTGACCTCCAAATTGGTTGCAGGGAAACGCTAAGATCTCAAGACCTGCGTGTGACACGATGCATCCCTTAATACTTATACATGTTCCACTAGTTACAAGCCTAGGAAAGAGACGTGTACCCTTAGTTTTGTACTTGGCATACAAAATGTTCAACTCTTTGTAGTTTCCTTGTGTTAGACCACTGCCCAATAAAATATTGAAGAAACACATTACACACAAAAGCTTATATTGGTCATTGTTATCATTATCACTGAAGCATTTTAGAGTTAAGCATCACTGATAGGTTCTTAGAGGCTACAATTTATGTGAAGGAAGTAAAAGCTTACCACTTAGAGGCTACATTGACAATAAGAAGCACCTTTCCAGTGAACTTGCTTAAACTCACATCATTCCCTTCAATGTCCTGCAAATTAGAGGATTTGATACTGTGTTATGATGAACTTATAACATGAATACATTGCTAATAAACACACGTTTCTAATCTACAGTAATAGTAACCATTAATCAAGAAGATATCCCCTTAAAGATCAAGTCTTTGTGTCTGAATTAGTAATTAAGACAAGACAATGTGAAAACTGAAAGCAATGTCCGACCATAGTACCGTGTCCTAAATGTCTCCAGAAGAAATGAATCAACTACAACTAATCATGATCTTGGTACTACACAAGGAGGGAGAACAATTAGCTAATGAATTGTCGTTAGTTTAAAGCTGATTATTAAACCTTAACGGAGATGTGGTAGATGGAGCTGTATGATGATGATTGTTCGACAATAGCTGAAGAAGGCAGATACCTGTACAGGTAGAACACAAAGGCTAGAGGCAATAAGAGAACCAAGACACAAGTTCTTGATCTAGGCATCGAGACAGATTCTGTTAAGATTCTTTATGGTGAATGACGATGAGGATGAGGACGAACAAACACAACACAAGAAGCTTGTGTTGACTTAGACAATGGACAACTGTTGCCCAGATTTGAAAGTTAAAAACTTTAATGGGCTTTACGTGGGTTTTGATCACAATGCGTTAAGACCACTGCACATTCATCACAACAAGTCAACAACAATGCAGACAGAACAATGCCACATTTCCAACACTTGAGTAGGTTCAATGTGTTAAGAAGACCACTGCACATTCATCACAACAAGAATATAAAACCACATTTTGTGACAAGTTTATACTGGTCATTATTGTATCATAATCAACTTAAGATTGTAGAGTTATTAGCATCACTGATATGATGACCTGATACTGTAATGCTACATAGTGAAAAGGGTAGCTACTTCATAGAGTGCTCAAACTTTAGTGAGAAGCAGAAGCAACTTTCTCGCAATTTTCTGATTCAGAATCATCTTCAGAGAAACTTGGGGGTTTAGGAATGAGTCCTAAAGTCTTGAACATGAGCTGGTCGGCGTCAAAGTCATTGTTTGGTGTTGTTAACAGCTTCTCTCCGGTGAAGATAGAGTTTGCACCAGCAAGGAAACACAAGGCTTGCTCTGGCATGGTGAACCGGACTCTGCCAGCAGATAGCCTCACCATTGTTTTTGGCATCACAATTCTTGCAGTTCCAATCATTCTGATCATCTCCCATATCTCAACCGGCTGCCAAACACACAAATGGTTTTCAAAGATCTTACTACTAAGTAGCGCGTGTGACTTGCATTATGTGTGTTCTACTACCTTCTGGTCTTCAAGAGGAGTGCCTTTCACTGCAAGCAGAGCGTTAATAGGAACACTCTCAGGGTGAGAAGGAAGTGTTGCAAGTGTGTGTAATAATCCTACTCTGTCTTCCTCTGCCTCTCCAAGCCCTATGATTCCTCCTGTTAAGTCAGTTAAAAGAAAAACACTTGAGAACATGTTTGTTCTTCTTAATCAATGTATCTATAAAATCAATGAATACTAAGGATTTTTGTTGTTTACATATCGAAGTTACCTGAACAGACATTGATTCCAGCTTCACGAACATGCTCAAGAGTTTCAAGTCGATCGTCATAACTTCTAGTAGTGATGACGTTTGGGTAGTACTCTCTTGAAGTATCAAGATTGTGGTTATAAGCAGTGAGGCCGGCCTTCTTTAGGTCTAAGGCTTGTTGCTTCTCAATCATACCCAATGTGCAGCAAACCTCCATCCCCATGCCTCTGTGATAAAGTGAGAGGGCATAAATAGTTATAAAAAATGTTACAGCTAAGTGAACATATTCAACATCATCTTCATTCTAGAGACCATATTCAATATAATAATATGGATACCTTATTTCTTTGATATAGTCAAGTATCTGGTTGAAGTTTGTTTTCCGTCCTATGGTATCTCTCCAAGCAGCACCCATACAAAAACGTGTGCTACCAGCTTCTTTTGCCTAACAACACAAAAAGTTCGTTCATCCATATCAGAATAGCTCATTACATCCTCAAAACGCTTCACTAAAACAATCCTAGACTGTCTGTTTTTATCATCATCATCATCATCATCACGCTTGAACACAAAGAAACTCTCTATTCACTTGAACATTCATTCCTCAAATTTCTTACTGACACATTTTGCTACAGATTAAACATTGAGAAAATAATCCGAAAAAGGAAACAACAAACAAACCTTTTTTGCTGCTTCAATGACAGCGTCCTTGGACATGAGTCTTTGAGCCTTGACTCCAGTGCTATATCTGGAGGACTGAGGACAGTACGAACAGTCCTCACTGCAACCACCAGTCTTTATGGAGAGGAGAGT
Source organism: Erucastrum elatum (assembly GCA_900406325.1). Classification (NCBI taxonomy): domain Eukaryota; kingdom Viridiplantae; phylum Streptophyta; class Magnoliopsida; order Brassicales; family Brassicaceae; genus Erucastrum; species Erucastrum elatum. Next base: position 5,659 of record OVBX01007759.1, read on the forward strand.
ACACTGCTGAACTTCCCTGAAGTTATGAACATGTCTGTGAACCTGAGCCTGAAACACCCCCAAAGAGCCCACACATATATCATTACCAAGTAAAAGACAATGAACAACAGTCAAAACCATTAGTGCAACCAAATGAACCAATTGTTTGAGATCCGACCTCTGCTTCTAATACTCAAACAAAATTAAAAATCGATACTTTACAGAAACCCAACTTCACATTCATGAAACAGAGGAAAGGTATAACAACAAAGAGAGAGAGAAAGGAGGGAACTTTACGCCATGGAAGAGGAGGTCAAGAACAGGGGAATCATAGACAGCTTTGATTTCATCTCTGCTCCAGTCATTTCTCGGACCTTCGCGAATCATCCTTTCAGCTTCAGCTGAAGCTGCTGATAATGAAGAAGACGAGTAAGAAGAACAGGAAGAAGCAGACTGGCGAAATGAGAAAGACGCTCTCAGTTGAGATCGAAAGACAAAGCGAGCAAGCATCATTCTATCTTAGTCTCTTGTAGCTCTGTTTCTGCGCTAATCTTTTTGTCTTCAGTCATCCATGAGTGGAGTGGAGTGGAGTGGAGTGGAGTGGAGTGGAGAAGTCACCGTTGGAGTTTCCGCCTTCGGTCATCGGTGACACTAGTGGGCCTCGTTTAGACATTCTATTGGGCCGAAAACAGTTACCAACTAAACATAGCGTTTGGCCTTAAACAGTGCGCTAAAACGACAACCTTTAACCCCTTGATAGCCTTGGGCATTTGGATATTCGGTTCGGATTTAGATTGGATCCATTAGGTACCAGATCTATCGGAATGATTTCTATACTCAATAGTTTATTTAAGAGATTTCGATTCGATTTCGGTTCAAGTTTTGTCGGGTTGCAGATCGGTTCCAGGTACCCGCTTAATCAGTTTAATATGTGAATCAAATATATTACATACAAAATATATTAGGACCATATTAATCGAAGTGTTTGTGTTGTGTGTGTGTTCGTGCCGTACGTTTAACACTTTTTAAGTGATCATGTGTGTTTCTTGTCTTTCGGCTATGAGTAAACATGCCAAAGTTAGGAGCTTGCGCTTGGTCAGACACGTTAGTAAGGTTTGGTTCTTCCAAGATATTTGTCTTCATAATTGTTTGATCTCAACACCATGTTTCTTTTAAAAAATTTAAATAGTGGCGGGTGCCTCACAAGTCACGAGGATATGCTTTTGTGGAGTATGAGACTAAAAAGGAGATGCATCGTGCTTACGAGGTACAATCTGCTTCTCCTTCTTTCTTTTTTTCTTGCTTTCGTCTGTAAAGCTGTTTGAAATCCATGTTGTATATGGTTTTACAGGATGCTTATCATTCGTTCATTGATGGTAGAGAGATAATTGTTGATTATAATAGGCAGCAACTGATGCCTGGATGGATACCAAGACGATTAGGTTTGACTATTCTTGTGCTCTTTTGTCTTAACAATAGGTTTTCTATAAGAGTTTGGTCTTCATCTGTTTGCTTGATCCTTGGAAGCAGGAGGTGGACTTGGTGGTCGGAAAGAATCTGGACAATTTCGTTTTGGAGGAAGAGAAAGAGCACTCTGTGCTCCCTTGTATGGTTTTTCTTTTACTCTGTACCAAATATATATAACCAGCCGAAGATAGTTGTCATGAACCTTCTGATTATTAGATTCTTTCAAAGTCCTTATATATAATTGAGCATTATGTTTGTTGTAATATCAGGCCAATACCTCATGAAGATTTGAAAAAGCTTGCGATTCAGCTTCCACCAGAGGGAGGATACATGTCACGTACACAGGTCTTCACTAGTATTTTTATGTTCCTTCAAAATTCTACCTCTGTTTTGTTCTGATGCTATTTATATCAGATCTTTTGTTTGTGTTTCTTGTCAGGTGGACCCACACAGAGTAAAGGGGTGTCAAGTGACACAGGTTAAATTATAAAAACAGGAATTGTTAGCTGTATTTATTATTGAAATAGCTCTGCTGGTTAAGTTGTTGAGCCATTGACCCCCCTTTCCTGAGCTCGATTCTCCCTCTTGCACCTATTTTATCTCTTTAATTTTAGTTAAATTCTTTATTGTCTCAGGTCCAGCTAAACTATGACCCAGGTAAAATATTATCCTGGGTCCGCCCTATAAATGGCATATTGATGTGTTGTTCAATGTGTCTACTCTATTGTCTAGAATACTGAAGTGTTGTAATAAACTTGCTTGTTGGATGTAGCTCCCATCACCACCTAGGAGAAAAGGAAGTGTGTATGATAGAGAGGAAGGATATTGTCGGGAAGAAGAGTTTAAAGAGCAGAGGAGCCATGTCAAGAGAGAAGGGTCTTATCACAGTCACATGGAAAGCGAGAGGGTTCATAGAAGACGCAGCAAAGATAAAGAGGAGCGTTCCAGAATAGAGTCTCAGTCTGACAGAAAAGAGAGTCACGAGGGTTAGAAGATCGATATGGTGATAAGTAAGTTGTTTCTGGCAGCAAAAGATCAAACCATGGAGAGAAACGTCCTCAAAAATGTCATAAACACAGAGTCTCCTATCATCATAGAAGTTCGCTTAATGGGGATAATCACTAAATCAGTTAAGGTTCTGTTAGATATGTATATCACTAGTGTCCCCAAGAGTTTATTCTAACCGCACATTTGTTTATTTTATTTGACAATGTAACTTTTTGTTATGAGGCTAGTTGATGTATTGAAGCAACCATCAAAACACACACACATAATTAATGCTATCCACACCAAGTTTGCAAGAAGTATAAGGGCATGTTCGTTTCTCCATCCAGATGAGTCATCTGGATAGAGATTAGAGTTTTTTTTGTTTAGGCACTAAAAATACAATTCATTCAGATGGATTATTCGGAAATATTTTCGAAAATTTAGGCTTAATTTTAAAGTCCATCTAGCTGAACAAATTTTCATCATTTGAATGGAGATGATTCATTCAAAATGGTATAATATCTATTATGTTCCTGACGTAATTCACAAATTACAAACTTAAATATAATATCATTTTCTCACAAATTACAAACCTAAAAACAGAATTTTCACGCCAAAACCCCAAAAACGCATTTTTCCACCAAAATTGTAAAAACATGTTTTTTCGTCAAAATTGCAAAAACGTGTTTTTCCGCAAAAATTGTAAAAACATGATTTTCCGTCAAAACCGTAAAAATATGTTTTCATGCTAAAATCACAAAAACACATTTTCCCGCCAAAACCCAAAAACACATTTTTCTGCTAAAACACAAAAACATGTTTTTCCGTTAAAATCTCAAAAATGTGTTCCCCCCAGAACACATTTTCACACGAAAACTGCATAAACCACCAAGACATGTTTTCCCGCCAAAATGCATTTTCCGCCAAAACCCACAAAAAAAAAGTTTTCTCACCAAAATTGCAATACGCATTTCCCGCCAAAATGCATTTTCCGTGAAAACCACAAAACATGTTTCCCACCAAAATCACAAAAACGTGTTTTCCCTCCAATACCCACAAAACGCGTTTTCCCACAAAGACCGCAAAAATGTGTTTTTCCGTCAAAATTGTAAAATCTCGTTTTCCTACCAAAACCCAAAAATACCAGTTTCCTGCCAAATCTGAATATTTGCATTTTCCCACAAAAACCAAAAAATGTGTTCCGTCAAAACCGAAAATGATGTTTTCCCGCCAAAACCAAAAGAATCTTGTTTTCCTGCTAAAATTGAAAAACGTGTTCTCCCGCTAAAATCGAAAAATCATGTTTTCCCGCTAAACCGTGAAAAAACGTGTTTTCCCGCCAAAACAGGAAAAACTCATTATTCAGCCAAAACAGCAAAAACCCAAGATTTTAATATTTCCGTCAAAACCAAAAAAAATTCCGCCAAAACCAAAGTTACAGGTGGTTTATTATTAATACTCCTTTCAGTTTGAAACTTTAAATTATTTTTTTCAAATACATGTTTATCATCTTTTTGTTTAGTAGAAGTTATTAATGTAGAAATTTTTATTATAAATAAAAATTTATAATTTGCGTGCAATTATTATTTGTAAATGTCAAAATGCTAATTTTGAAACAATTCTAAGGTAAATATATTAGACTAAATAATTAAAGGTAATATAGTTAAAATTAATATCAAACATATGATTAAATCAACACAAAATATATTTTGGTTTTTGGTTTACTAAACTCATTTGGATGTAAATGAAAATAAAGAAACAAACATAAGATTCATTTACATGATTCATCTAGATAAGCTATCTGGATTGACAAACACATATTTACAAAAATTTGAAATGATCATCTGGATAAATTATATAAATGAATCATCTGGATAGAGATGAAAGATGGTGAAACGAACAACCCCTAGAGTCCTATCCAAAGAAACAATCAGTCCACTAACTTATGTACCTAGATAGATTCAGTATAAATGTAAGTAACATTGTGTCAAAGAACTTATTGCTGCCTAAAGAGCAGCCTCTCCTTTCAGTTTAGCCTTTCCTTTCAGTTTTATGAAATACAATCAAACTATATTTTGTTCTTGAAGGCAAATCAAGCTTCTTCATTTCTTGCACTTTGCATTTAAATAAAACTCACCAAGCTATTTTGTATTTTCATGAAGTTTTTATTATCTCAATCTATCTTCTTAGATACAAAAGTTAATGGACGCTTTTTTCTAGACTTGAAGTCTTAAATGTCTCACTTAATTTCATAAAATATTTTAATCTTTTCTATAAGTGAAAACATATTTTCTTATGAGAAACTTTTTAAAATTAAAAAAAAGAAATAATCAATTTCAATCCATCAAGATATTCGATGATAATCTATAATATATATATATATATATATATATATATATATATATCTTAAGTTATAAGATTTCACATAAATTCTATATTTCAGG
>OVBX01007760.1:0-10535 GCA_900406325.1 Erucastrum elatum
CAATAAAAAACTTTGCCAGATTCATAATAAATTGGCAATAAAATAACGACTGGAAACAAAATAGATCAAAGAAAAAGAAGGAAAACGAATTAAACAAGCCGATGTCGGAGCTGGAAAAGCCTCCGATCATCGGCTTGCATCTATGAAAAANTTTTCTCTTGACGGCTAGGATTTTGAAAAGAGTGTCTACTTACTTTAGACACGTGTCTAGAGAAGACCCTAGTTCCATGGGATGGGACCCAGCTTTTAATCGTACGCCGCGAGCGTCGTTCGAAACAACGGATCGGATAAGGTTTATTTATGACTCTTGTATAGCTCAGTCATCACTATTCATCGATCTCATATTGCTATCCTATATTTTTATTTTACATCAGTGATCGCTTGAACCAGACTCTTGCTTTTGAATATTACATCATTCAATTATTCTATAGTTTAGTTAATGTTATCTTCCTATATATGGTAATTATGACAACGGATCCCTGAGAAGTGAGAAGTGCGTGAGCGTGGCCAAAGAAGTAGTAGTGCCTAGGAGTGCCCCTCACGTGTTTTTTTTTGAGCAAACGTGCCCCTCACGTGTCAAAAGCGAAAGACTAGTGGTGCAACTCCATTCAAAATTAGCTGGACCTAAAACGAACCTCCCTCATGGCTCATGCTTCTTTGGAAGTAAGCGAGAAGCCCAAAGCATCTGTTAGCTAGCTCTAGCGAACCGTGAGTGTTTAACAGCAACGTGAAGTCGGATTTGATTTCAGATTGTTTTTTTTTGCTCTGTGGTAATTAAGGTGGTGGTAGGTCAACTTCAAAATATGGTTCCGTAGATCACTATAACTCAACTTCAATGGTGTATGATTGTATCGATCTCAGCTAGATTTTAGAGTGGAATATTGTTATCACCTAAGTATTCAGTTACAGTTGAAGATCTTTTAGGCTTATGTTTTCATTTAAGTGCTCAATTATAGAGTTCATGATCTTAACATTTATATCCAAAAATAAAAACTATAGATCTGAAGGATTCTCTAGTCTTGTGTTATCAAGGGTTCTTCCCGGTATAGTCGTTTACAAATTGTCAAATTCTATACATTTCTATACTTTGATGTTAAAGCCTTCTTTCTCTACATAATTGATCCGCAAAAATATAAAAGTGAGAAACAAAAGTTTTAATTATACACCACACGGGGGGAAACAATATACATTACACGGAGTACTTCCATCAGTTTCTTCACTACGTACGTATAACTATGTTAACATCCTTCTCCCTCTCTACATGTAACTTTGTATCTTTATATGAACATATAGTAACATATACGTAAACGGCTTTATCGAAACACATACATATAATTTAATTATACTAATTAACCAAAGCACGATCTTTTAGCTCCTTAGCCAAAGCAGGCATGCAGCTAGAGCTCCTAGCGAGACCACCTTTTTCAGACTTGGTGGGTCTTACCATCGTCTTAGACCTCTTTTTGAGAATTTCCTTAACAGCTTCTGCTTGAAACAACGCCGGATAACTCCGGCCTAGCCTATTGAACCGGGAACATGCGCTCATGTGTGTCTTAACTGCCTCCTCACGCCGCTTCTCCACCACTAGCTCACTGTTGTTCATCTTCTCCATCTCTTGCTCCACCGCTTCTGAGCACAGCCCGCAAATCAGCTTCCCTGAGAATTTTGAACGCACGCGGCTTATATACTCTGGTGTGCACTCTTCAGACATGCCACAACACTCGCACTTTGCATCTTCCACTTCGGATATCGCTGCTAAGGACAATAAAGTTGTTGTGGTTGCGGTTGGAGTTGGTTCTTTTGTTAGACTGTTGTCTGTGGATATTTGGTGTGAGATATCCGAGAAAGTGCGTTGAATGGGGGCCATGAGTATGATTGGTCTTTTGGTGGTTTTTCGGTCTTGTGTGTTGTTGTGTATAACAGTCACTTTGTATCTACGTTTTTATGTTTGTTACTTGATATGATGATGCGTATTTATAGTGTTAAGAGAACGGTCTCGAGGGTTCTGTTTCCCTATCCACTTTTGTTTTTGGCCTGCCAGTAAAAGCATGAACAAAATAGCTTTTATTAAATGAGCTAAAAAGGACCAACCTCACATGTATATCTTGAGCAACACGGTAAAGGCAATATAAAGTTTCCCTTTTTGTCAGTGGGAAAGATGAAGTTTATTTAGTATTGATTCAGAAACTGGTAGCATTTTTTTTTTCTTCTTATCAAGGCTCCGCTCCAACTCTAAGATATCCAATTTTATGGATGTGGAGAAATTTAGAGAAAATAATTGAGATAGTGGTATTCTTGTAGGAAACTGGTAATTAAAAGTATAAAATGAATTATAATATATTATTATATTTTTATATGAAATAAAATATAATAAAAATTAATGATATTATATAACTTTTATGTGTATAGAGCGCTAAAATACTGTATAATATTGGTCTTAAACAATTAATCAAACATATTATAATAAAAATTTATTGATATATGCATAGTACAAGTCAAAGGTAAACATGTCCATATGTATTGTTTTTGTTTTTGAATATTATGTGCATATGTATTGTTACATTTTGATTATCTCCTTTAACTAAAAAGAAGACAACTAGCGTAAATCTACTTAAAAAAATCCATAACAAGTAATAATAAATGTAATTTCGTTCGCTGGATAAAAGAGAACCAAGTTCTTTTCTTTCTTCTTTTTGCTAAACAAAAAGAGAACCAAGTTGCTCATCTATTAATTGGCACGTAAACGACGAGCATGATACGTTAAGAAAAAACCTCCTTTTTCCTCTCCATCTACTTCCCGCAGACTCCAGCTGCATGCGATATCATTTTCAACTTAATGGTGTTTTCGTAACGATGACCCTTTCGTTTCTGAAATCTAATTTTCTCTACACACATTATAATGGGATAAATATAATGTTAAAAGTTTCCTATTCCTTAGGAGTTTCGCTACATTTACTTAAGTTCGTTAAGGATATTCAAAGTTTCGCTACACACTTCTATAATATTTCATGGTATTAAAGCTATAAGATTCTAAACTACTACAATGACCGATAATAATACATCATCGTCGATCAATCCTACTATGTACTACTACTGCGACGACAACAACTAGCAATGCTTTGTCACCTTATTATCTTAACCCCTCGGATAATCAGGGACCCCATAACTTTGTATTGCTCAACAGCAAGAGCTATTTGAAGTGGTCAATAGAACTTCGAAACTCTCTTCAAGCAAAACAGAAGACTGGTTCCATTGACGGGACAATACCAAAATACGATGGCTAGCTTCTGACTAAGCCTGGATATTTAGATAACCGGTTTGGACTGGGGTCAGGTGTTTCGGATTTAAGATATTTTGGAACTAGAAAAAATGGTACTGATCGGATAATTTAAAATTATGGTTCGGATATCATTCGGTACATGTCAGATCCGGTTCAAATCCAGTTACATCCGAAGTAACCAAAAAATTAACGGATTCGGTTCGGTTCTTAGTATATACCAAACCATTTAACCCGATAGAACCAAACACAGTCTAAAAACCCGATGATATTCTAAATATCCGAAAAAGATATAAACAAAATAACCAAAATTACAATACAATAACACATCATAACCATTTTAATATAACAAAACCAAAATTTAACATAACATAACCATTAACTAGCTAGTGTTAGTAGATTACTAGGGTTATCTTGGCTGGATTCGAACATCAATAGATGCTAAGACTGGATTCCAACATCAATAACAAAATGGATTTATATCAACTGGATTAAGTTGGTTGTAAAATCATACCTTGTATGTTTATGTCTTTTAATTAGAAAGCCTTTTTTAAAAAAAAATTGGTTCTAATTCCATAAAATTTCCATATTTTCTAGTTCAACGGTTTAATTCAGAAATTCACTGAAGACTTTTTTCGGCGGATTGGGCGGTTGCTTCCATATGGTTAAAAGTATGTTTAACAGTTTCAATCTATCGTTTTTGTCACAAATCAAACTTAAGAAATAAATTTGAAAATACATCTGTTAATATAAAAATTTCTCACAACAATTAAATAATAACTCGATTGATGCACCTATGACTGGACCTTGTTACATCGATATATTACTCTCTTGTAGCTTACGCTTCTCTTGATGCTTCTCTGGATTGACATTTCAACCATGATCGTTGTTGTAGCTACATGTTCATTTACTTCAGTTTTCTTTACGTGTATAGGCTGAACCCATAACATACTTATTGCACTTGTCCAACTACTTAAATCGCGTTTCAAAACGCCATCACTACGTACCATACTATTTATGTTCTTGTCTTCTTTCACTGACAGCAATTTATGTATTCTTCATCCATCATATTTATCAACTTATAAAGTTGAAAGAAACATCTTCTGTAGCAATTCCATCGTTTTAGAATAAGAGTTTTCAGAACTGGAGAGAGGTAAATCCCTTTCGAAAGTCGACACAAGAAGAAAATCCAATTAAACATAAAAATATACTACAAAAGATCTAAAAAAGTGCAATGGACTAATATAAAACAAAAAAGAAATAAAAAGGCAGCATATATTATATATAAGTTGTGGTTTCGTGGCTACGGTATAATAATTATCCGGTAGCTTCTATCTCAAGCAATTCTCAAAGTCTATATGTAAAATCTTTTTCTCCATCATTTTCTTTTGATGTGTTTAATTTTTGGGATCAATTAAATTATTTTTTTAAAAAAATTATAAACTACTATGTAAATTTTTTTTCTCCATTAGTAAAATAATTGGTAGAAAAAAAAATGAAATTTCCAAAAAAGAAGGAGACCAGCAATAGAAAGAGTGTGACGGATGAATGAATGAGAAAACCATTCTCCGCGTTTTTCTTCAGACCTCTCAAAAACCAAACCCAACACAACCATTCTCTTCGGTCTTCGCCTACTTAATCGCATTCTCTTCCTCTTCCTTCTTTTAATCTCTCCTTCCAAAAAAAAAAACAAAGCCTTTCATCTTTCTCTCTCTCTGTTTCAGATCGTAATCTTGAAAAAAACAAAAGCAAAAATGGCTCAGATCTCCGAAGACTACGTCTCCGAGAACAGGTCCGGCGTCGGCGGCGGCATTTCAGATGTCTACGGTGAAGATATCGCTACATTGGATCAGCTCGTCACCCCTTGGGTTACCTCCGTCGCCAGGTCAGACTCCTTTCGCTTAGATCCAAAAATATTCATCTTTGTTTAATTTATTTATTATTTTTTAAAATAATTTATTTTAATCATTGTTGTTGCCTTGTTGTGGAAGCAAAGAGCAGTGTTAGGGTTAACAATTTGTTTTGTAAATGTTGGTGCAGTGGGTCTACATTGATGCGTGATCCTCGATACAACAAGGGACTTGCATTCACTGACAAAGAGAGAGATGCTCATTACTTAACTGGTCTTCTTCCTCCTGTCATCTTATCTCAAGATGTTCAGGTATTATTTATTAGCTTTACTGATTCAGAGATCTCACCTTTTTGAGGTAATACTGATTTCGATTTGTGGGCTTATATAGGAGAAGAAGATGATGCATAACCTCCGTCAGTACACTGTTCCTCTCCACCGTTACGTTGCCCTCATGGATCTACAGGTTGTTCTGTTTTTCTTTTTTTTTTGTGGCTTGTTGGATACAATGGGGGAGCTGATGTAAATCTGGAATCTTTTCAGGAGAGGAACGAGAGATTGTTTTACAAGCTTCTGATTGACAATGTGGAGGAGTTGCTTCCGGTTGTGTACACCCCCACGGTGGGGGAGGCTTGTCAGAAGTATGGGAGCATTTTCAGGAGGCCACAGGGTCTCTACATCAGCTTGAAAGAGAAGTGCGGATTTTATACTTTTAATGCAAAATCAACATTTCTCTTCTACAGTACTGGTTTGGATTCTGATATTTCTGTTTCTAAGTAGAATATGATGTTTCTTTTAGGGGAAAGATTCTTGAAGTGTTGAAGAACTGGCCACAGAGAGGGATTCAAGTTATTGTTGTCACTGATGGTGAGCGTATACTTGGTCTTGGAGATCTTGGTTGCCAGGTGAACAGAGTTGTAACATTTGAAAACTTAATCCCTCTTGTGATATGCGTTCTTTACCTTTTTGTTGGTTTTGAAATGCTGCAAATAGGGAATGGGAATCCCAGTGGGAAAGCTTTCTCTTTACACAGCTTTGGGAGGAATCCGTCCATCGGCTGTAAGCACTGAAGCAGCTGAAAATTTTCATTTATGCTTGATTCTCTGTAGTTCTGATGTTATAATGTAACACATGCAGTGCCTTCCAATTACCATTGACGTGGGTACAAACAACGAGAAGCTCCTGAATGATGAGTTTTACATTGGACTTAAACAGAAGAGGGCAACTGGCGAGGTTTACTATTAGTTTTCCCAATTTTTCTGCACTTCCTGTGTTTGATGCATCCATGTTTCAGAAACGGAGAGTTTTTGATTGCTTTCTGTTATTCAGGAATACGCTGAGTTTCTGCACGAGTTCATGTGTGCTGTTAAACAGAACTATGGAGAAAAAGTGTTGGTGCAGGTATATCATATCATCCATACTTCTAAAACTTGTTTTTTTTTTCAAAGTTGTGTTATTATATAAACACTACACTCACTATTGGTTTCAGTTTGAAGATTTTGCAAACCACCATGCGTTCGAGCTTCTCTCCAAGTACTGCTCCAGTCATCTCGTTTTCAATGATGATATCCAAGTAAGATCTCGTCTTCAGCACCATGTGCATTGCACTTTTTGTGAATTTTCTGAAATGTGACTAGTAAGAACCTGTTTTGTCTGTGTAACATTGCAGGGTACTGCATCCGTGGTGCTTGCTGGGCTTATTGCAGCTCAGAAAGTGCTCGGTAAAAGCCTAGCTGACCATACCTTCTTGTTCTTGGGTGCTGGAGAGGTGAGACTTGAAAACATATACCAAATAAGTTTACTGTCTACTATTTGTTTTTCTGCTAAATCTTTTCATCTTTGAAGGCTGGAACCGGAATCGCTGAGCTAATTGCTCTTAAAATTTCCAAAGAGGTTAGATAGTAGTCTTTTGGCTTCATGCTATTTCTTTGATACCTTTACTCCTTGTCCAGAATATATAACTGTATTGTTTTGCAGACTGGAACACCAATCGACGAGACCAGGAAGAAGATTTGGCTTGTGGACTCCAAGGTACTGTTGATTACATCATTGCTTTTTTTTCTGCTCACTTACAAAACATCCTTTGAATGATCTTGCAGGGACTGATTGTTAGCTCACGCAAGGAATCTCTTCAGCATTTCAAGCAGCCATGGGCGCATGACCACGAGCCTGTCAAGGAGCTCTTGGGAGCTGTTAATGTACTTTAAAACAAACTCATCTCAAGATCTCTTCATGCGTAGATGACATATGTATCTAACTCTTCATAAAATTCTCTTAAATCAGGCAATCAAGCCAACAGTGCTCATTGGAACCTCCGGTGTGGGGAAGACTTTCACAAAGGAAGTAGTGGAGGCAATGGCCACCTTCAACGAGGTTTTGTTTTCCTTCTTTCTATCTGCTTTCTCGGTATCTATGCTTCTTGTTTCTGATGCTCTTCTTTCTGTGGTGGGGGTTACAGACACCCTTGATTCTTGCTCTCTCAAACCCAACTTCTCAAGCCGAGTGCACCGCTGAACAAGCTTACACATGGACAAAGGTAACGATCTAAAGCTTATACGATACCCACCACAAGTGAAATTTCATTTGATGCAACTTAAAATATAAGATGTGTTTGATTATTACAGGGACGTGCAATCTTTGCAAGTGGAAGCCCGTTTGCGCCTGTTGAATATGAAGGCAAAACATTCTTCCCTGGCCAGGTTCGGTTTGTTGTTTACTGTAACATCTTTATCCAATAATCCACTGCTCATTTTTCCTTTCACTAACACCATTTTTTCGCAGGCAAACAACTGCTACATTTTCCCAGGTCTCGGTCTTGGTTTGATCATGTCTGGTGCCATTCGTGTCCGTGATGACATGCTTCTAGCAGCTTGTAAGTACATTAAACCTGTTTCAAGAAACTGATGTTATAGTTAAAACTTAAAACTCGCCAGGGATGACCATAAGTTTATGCATCAAAATTACAGACACCATTTTTTGAGTTTTCTTTGTAAACTGTGTGTGTTCCAATTTGTTTTTGTATCAGCGGAAGCTCTGGCCGCGCAAGTGACGGACGAGAACTTTGCCGACGGGTTGATCTATCCACCTTTTACAAACATCAGAAAGATCTCTGCTAACATTGCAGCCTGTGTGGGAGCCAAAACTTATGAACTTGGTTAGCTTTCATTCCATATGCAAATTATGATGTCAAAATAGTTACTTTTATTTTGCAAAAAGTCTGATATCATCATGTTGTTTGTTTGCTATTGTTGTTGCAGGATTGGCATCGAACCTGCCTCGTCCTAAGGACCTGGTCAAGATGGCAGAGAGCTGCATGTACAGCCCTGTCTACAGAAACTTCCGTTAAAGATTCTTTTCCACCATTTTGTCTCCTCCCCAGCTTTTCTTTTTCTTTTTTACTTTTTGCTTCTTCGGTTTTGCTGCTACATTGGACACAACTTTTATCCTGTTTTTTTTTTAAATTAAATTTTAACTTTGAGTACTGAAATATAATAATTTTTGCTTTATGAATATTAGTAAAATATCCGTTGCTCATTTTGTCGTATGCCTTATTAGGTGTCGACCATGCTAATTTTTTTTGTTAGATGATAATCTTTTTTTAAGATGATAATCTTGTTCTTTGACAAGGTCTAGTGTCTAGCCAACTTTTTTCCTTTCCCAAATGAACTCATTTGTAAAGATTGTCTTTAATCAACTTGGTAAACTACATGATATAATAGTGTCATATCTTTGTTAAAAAGGACACAAATTTGTTTAATGGAGCAGTTTCCATATTATTATTATTATTATTATTATTATTATTATTATTATTATTATTTTGTAACTGTCCATATTTTTATTTTCATCTAAATTTAGCTAACGTAAGATTAAAATGATTTATCTAAAGTCTAAACTACCATGTTTTGGTTCTGTTTAACCATTTTTTTCAAACTATAATATTGACATTTCAAAAGAAAATTTACTGCAGAAGATGTTTACAAATTGATCTTTGGTATATTGCTAGGGTCACCATTTTTACTGGCACAGAATGCAATGATTATAAAACATATTTAAAAGAGAAGAACAAAGAAAAAAGTGTTAAAAGCGAACATTTGAAGTGATTTTGGGCCTGAAATTATAATCATTGCAAAGTCAATGATCCCATCCATCATATCTCAAAACTCAAAAAGTCAAGAAAAGATATATAAATCAAATAAAGGGACAGATGAAAAAAGATAGAGAGTAAAATTGCAAGTGGTGGCCCTCCATTAGTGCCATAGTTATTTATGATAATGATGATAGCTTTGATTTATTTTTCCTTTTTAGAATGGGTTGTACATTCATTGAACACAATTGTATAATTGTTCTTAGCCTTTTTGCCTGATAATGTTCTTTAAAAAAATGATAGGCATGCCTAAATGTGTATCGACCATTGGTATGAAGATGTTCATCATAACTTCTTCTTTAGAACGCATTAGTTTCCCGTTTTTCTTTTTATTGTTTTCTCCTCTGGATGCTCAATTATAATAGCTGGACTTACTTGAACTGATTCGATTAAAGAGTTTTGTAAATCTCTAGCTCAATATAATCCAAATCTTTATGACATATAAATTTCATAATTCTTACTAATTCGGCTATACTATGTACATACATCATTGCTACCTGCATTTGTCAAAAATATTGCTTCACATATATACTTTATAATGATCTTATGATTTAGGATTGGACAGACATAGAATCGGCTTATCTTTTGGCAATACACTTGCCTATTCGTTGGTCTTCAACAAAAGACGCAAATTTAAAAATTTAAATTGTTACAACGATAAAAACTAACACAGACCAATATTACAACTTTTGATATCATTAGTTATAGGGGTAATTAGTCATGGTATATTTAACGATCTCAATCAACTTACGAGCTAACAACTGTACAATCACGATCAATGGCCCAAAACTTATGCAAAATGAGAGTTAAGCATGCATGGGATTTTTTTTTTCAATACATGTTAATTTCATAAAATGAAGTGGTTAGGTTACAATGTTGCTTCATATACAAATGTTTCTTGGCAAAAAGGTGAAAACAAGAAAACAATTAGCTTAAGCAAGAGATGGCAAGCATTAAGCCTGGACACGGATCAAATATTCGGTTTTTGAAGGTATTTGTGATTTGCTTCATATGTTACGGATTTTTAATTTTTGTATTTGCTTTGCTTCGGAGAAATACGGATATTCGGAAAAACGGATATCCGGAAAATAATTAGATATTTGCGGATATTTGCGGATATCTCATATATTGTGATTAATACAAATAATCTTCAAATTTCGATGCAGATTTGTTTTGTATAATATATTTTTTACNATAAAAAAAATTAGTTAACAATTATAATAACACAAAATTTAAGAAAAAAATTATAATTATCATAAAATATT
>OVBX01007761.1:0-10535 GCA_900406325.1 Erucastrum elatum
AAAAAAAAAAAAAAAAACTATTCCGAAAGCAGTATCCAAAAAATAACTTTTGATGTTATTAACAGTATCCCAAAAATTTACTCATCTATCATAGAGGTCTAATTTAGTTTAATTTCCATATATTTCAAATTTAAAATACAACAACAGTTATATAAATAGCATTGTTATATAATAATTTTTTCTAAATAAATTTTGGTGCAAAAGTATAAAATTTTATAGTAATATTATTATTATCCACGGGAACATTGTTATAACATTATATAAATTATAACAGGAAATTATATTAATTTATTGATAAAATTTATTATATAAATGTAGCATAAAAAGAAAACTCGCACGATCATGCGGATCAAGATCTAGTTATTTACTTAATTGTGATGAAATCACTCGTTTTACAACCATAGTTGCAGATGCCTTTGGAAGTTCTTTTGTTATCTTTTGCCAAAAATAGTAACCCCTATGAATCAGTTAATACTCCTGAAGATGCCCGCCGGTGAGGTTGGAGCGATTCCGTAATGAAGTCTTTCTGCCCAGACCATAAGTTGCAGCTTGTAGCCTCGGCAGCTAATCGTTGGAGCTGTCTTGGAGAAACTGCGTCTTTTATGTTTAGCCGACCAAGAAACCTGACTAATTTCCTCTTGGTACGTAGAAGATTTGTGAGATGTCAATGTCAGTATATAATAAGCTTAAGCATCCTCTTGTCGAAATACACCACTCGCCCCGAATCTTGAGCGTACTCTTATATCTCTATAAACCTAAAAATAATTTAATTTTTTAGTAGTTAGTGATCAGCGTACTTCCACATCGAAGCTTGGAGAACTCAACCAAAGCTTCGATGATATGGGAAGACAACATTCTTCCAGTTCCTTAATTCACATCACACTATGAGTTGCTGAGAGAAAATGAAACATGAGATCTAAGTACCTAACACCAATCAACACACATATGTTAGTTCTCTTAAGTGTAAAATGATTTTAGTAAAGGAAATCCACACATGGAGATCGCAGGAGACTTGCTCTATTTTTATGGTTAGCGACTGAAGAAGATGAAGAAGAAGAAGTCATAACAATACTTTATGGTTAGCTATATTTTTATACTTGTAACATACTGAAGAACTCAACCAATCCCCATCCGCCACGTGTTACAATACGATTGGTGCTTCACTTGGAACCGCCTAAGGACTCCATTCACTACAAGAAAACATCATTATTCTGAGGAACATATCGAGGGAAAATGAGTTCCACAGAATTTTCTGACCAAAAACCGAGGAAGCCAAGAAATGTGGTTTCCTCGGAATTTCCTCAGAAAATTCCGAGGAAGACACATTTCCTCGGTATCTTCCGAGGGAATACCGAGGAAACCATGTTCGTCGTAAAAAAACGATGGGAATTTTAAAAATTCCAAGGACATTTTATAGTTGTTAGAGAGCCGTTGGGGGATTTTAAAAATTTCGAGGAAGTGTAGGTTCTCCTCGGAATTTCCTCAGTATATCGGCAGAATTCATCTATAAATACAGCCACCCCTCTTCCTCTTCATCCTATCCATTTCTTCTTCTTCCCTCCTACTATCACGAATTTGATTTCAAAAAAACATGTCTTCTTCAAATTATTTTCGTTCTTGGATCGATCGACCTCATTTGGATCCGAACACGAGATTGCTTACGGAAGAATACCAACGAGGTATAACCGAATTCATGGGTTAGTTCACCGACAACTGGAAGCAGAAACATGTAAGTTAAAATGTCCTTGTTCTAATTGTAAAAATAGAGAGGTTATTAAAGAGTGGGATGTTTGGACTCATCTATATTTTGAGTGGGTTTACATGAAGTTACAAAATTTGGTATCATCATGGGGAAACTAATTATGAACTTGGTAGTACTAGCAAACCTCAGCCGGCGGTTAGATTAGAAGAACCAATTAGAACGGATGTAGATTATGGTGTAGGTACTGAGCAGATGGTAAATGATCATTTTAGAGGAGAAGAATTGTCCAATGCATAAGCTAGGAGATTTTATGATATGTTGGATTCTGGAAAACAACCATTGTACAAAGGTTGCAGAGATGGTCATTCAGCTTTATCATCTGCTACAAGACTGATGGGCATTAAAACAGAAACTTGGCTGAAGACTGTGTGGATGCGATAGCTGATTTTGTAAAAAGTATTCCACCTGAGGATAATGTAGCTTCGGGTTCATACTACGAGGTTCAGAAACTCGTAGCTGGTGCTGGTTTATCTTATCAGGTAATAGATGTATGCAGCGATAACTGCATGATTTATTGGAGGGTGGATGACCAGCGGATTACATGCAAATTTTGTGGAAAGCCTCGTTATAAAGATACGAGTGGAAGAGTTCCAGTGCCA
Organism: Erucastrum elatum; assembly: GCA_900406325.1. NCBI lineage: Eukaryota > Viridiplantae > Streptophyta > Magnoliopsida > Brassicales > Brassicaceae > Erucastrum > Erucastrum elatum. The sequence continues at coordinate 2,362 of OVBX01007761.1, forward strand.
TATAAAAGGATGTGGTATTTTCCTTTGACGGAAAGGTTGCAGAGGTTGTATCTTTCGGAACGCACAGCGCAACGAATGAGATGGCATGCGGAGCACTCAACAGATGGTGAGATTAGACATCCTTCAGATGCAAAAGCGTGGAAGCATTTCCAATCATTGTATCCCGACTTTGCATATGAGAGAAGAAATGTCTACCTTGGATTATGTACTGATGGTTTCAGCCCGTATGGGAAGAGTGGAAGACAATATTCTCTATGGCCAGTCATTGTTACACCATATAACTTACCCCCAAACTTGTGCTTGCGACGAGAGTTTTTGTTTCTCTCCATTCTCGTTCCCGGACCAGCATCCTAAGAGATCGATTGATGTGTTTCTTCAGCCACTAATATATTAGTTGCAACAGTTATGGGCTGAAGGTACTGAAACATATGATATTTCGTGCAAAGAAAACTTTCAAATGCGAGCAGTACTAATGTGGACAATAAGTGATTTTCCAGCATATGGCATTTTATCTGGATGGACAATGCATGAGAGGCTATCATGTCCATATTGTCAAAATGACACAAATGCTTTCCAACTAAAGAACGGAAGAAAAACGTGTTGGTTTGATTGTCACAGACGATTCCTACCACCTGATCATCCATACCGTCGGAGTAAGACTTTGTTTAAGAAGAACAAGCAGGTGTTTGATGGTCCACCTGAAGAAGTTAGTGGGAAAGGTTTGAAGACAAAACTATGAGATTTTGGTACAGCAAGGACGCCAGACGGCGGTGGACATGAGCGTTTTCCGGTAGATGCTGTTGGAGAACTACATAACTGGCACAAAAAAATATTTTCTTGGATCTGTCATACTGGGAGGATCATCTGCTAAGGTATAATTTAGATGTCATGCATATTGAGAAGAACTTTTTTGACAAGCTCATGAACACGATCCTTAACATTCAAGGTAAAACAAAGGATAAGTTGAAGTCAAGACTGGATTTAGTCGATATATGTGCTCGTTAGAACTTCATGTTGATGAGATGGTAGGGCTCTTTGTCCCATATACCGACTTGATGCAGAGATAAAAGATGCGTTCTTTGATTGGATTTCAAACGATGTGGAGTTTCCAGACGGTTACGCATCTAATTTGCGTAACTGTATCGAAAGAAAGGAATGAAAACCTTATACACTTTAATTTGCATAACCTTCATTAAGTTTCTTAACCAGATTATGATGTCAAACTTTGGTGTTTTATATGATAACAAACACTTTTACAATTGCATGAATGAAAACCACACAACATAAGAGAAACACTTATACACTTTAATAAACGTTAGAGGGAATACTTACAATTATTTTTGAAATTTTTGTATTTCACGGTTTATGATCATCTATACAAAAAATCTTCAATGATATGCATTACATTTGTATAATAAATGAAACACGGCAAAAAAAATCGAGGTTTTGAAACCCCAAACCATGTTTCCTCGGAATTTCCTTGAAATATTATGAGGAAATTCCGAGGAAGATATGCCCAAACCCTGTTTCCTCAGAATTTCCTCGGAATATTATTTTCGTCGGAATATACTGACAGACTGTGGTTCAGTCGGAAATCTAATTTACCCGGGAAAACCAAACTGCGTGAAAATTTTCGCGAACCGCCAAGTGCTATATATTCAATGATTCCGACGGAATACCGATGTACCCGTGGCCGTCGGAATCATTAAATATATAACACTTCTTTTTCCTTCTTCGTATCATCCACCGCATCTCATCTCTCTCAATTCTCTTCGATCTCTCTCTAAATCCATGGTGACATAGGAGATTTCCGCTCACCCAATGCCGGCAAATCTTCTACCCAAGCCCACATCTGTTCTCCACTTCTAAAATCATGTAAGAATCTATGAAAACCTTGTATATTTCAATTTCTTAGGGTTTGTGAGATTAGATTTTCGGATTTTAGGTTGTTTGATGGATAGATTAGGATTGAATGAATAGTTTAAGTTAGGATTGTTGTTTTGATTGTTGTTTTAGTTTTTTTGGAATCATTTTTTTGTTTTGGTTAAAATTCAAAACATTTTTGTATTTTTAAAACGTTTTTTGATTTTTAAAAACATTTTACGATTTTTAAAAAAAATTTTCAAGTTTCCAGTAATAAACAATGTATAATAAAACATTTTTTAATTTAAAAATATTTATAAACCTTATATATATATAAATCATGTATAATAACACTTTATAAAAAATTTAATAATTTATATATATAGATTTTTTTTATATTTTATAATTATTAAATAGATATATATGTATAAATAATGTATAATAAAAATTTATAAGAAAATTACAATTTTTATACATTTATATATATATTATCTATTTTTATATATTAAAAATATTTATTGTAATTATTAAACTATTTCTTATATATTAAAACTATTTTTGTAAATATTTAGCTATTTTTATATATTAAAACTAGTTTTGTAATTATTAAACTATTTTTTTATATATTAAAACTATTTTCCGGTAATTATTAAACTATTTATATTTTTGTGATTAAAAACTAGTATTGATTTTTTAAAATTTAAATTTATTAGAACTAATTTTTAAATATATTTTTTAATTTACATGTCTTATGATGATCATACCCGGTCTCGACAGTGTCGTAGTCGTAGTGGTACGGGGAGCCACTTTCTGGTTTCGTCCAGCCACATTCCGAATTCCGCATCGTCCCACAGCTCCTACCATACATCTCCCTCTCCATTTCCCTCTCATGCTCCTCCCGCTCCTGTTGCTGCACCCGCTCCTGCTCTTGCTCCTCAGGGTCCTCCGATAGTGATGAGGGTTGCAGAGTTTGTTCGACAGCTGGGTCGTGACAATCTTCCCTAACTCACTCCGTATCCACGTGGACGGGGTCAAACTTGGTAATTAATCGTATTTTTTTATTAAAATTTGATTTGTTATTAATAATTTGTTCTTTTTATTAGGTTCAACCGATCCTCCTCGAAGGGGATCAGCGCATGGATCAACCGTATGATGTACTCGGTCCTCGACATGGGACATCCGACTTTCACTGACTTCTCTACCGACAAGCAGCATCTGTGGTTTCAACATTTTGCGGTAAGTATTCTAATTTTTTACTTATATTTTTAATCTCTAATATAAATTTTCTACTAATTGTGTTTTATTTTCAGCAAGAATTCAACTGGAATGCTGATGATACGTTGTATATCTATCACCACTTCGTCCTTAAAGTTATGGACAACTATGGGAAGCAGATCCACGAGTAGAAGAAGAAGTGGGAAATAAACAAGGTTGTTTTTTATTTATTAAACAATTTTTTAATTTATTAAAATATTTTTTAATTTATTTAACAATTTTTTTTATTAAAAGGTCCCAAAGTCGATGAACCCCACGGTCTGGCAGTAGTTGGGTGTGCATTGGAATAAGGAAGAGACGAAAAAAAACTTCTTCCACCAACTCCACCAACCGTAAGAGCGAGCATAAAGAGAAGGGCGTCTTCAAGCATAACTTGGGTGCTCAATCTATTGCCACTCTGGAGGATCGCATGGTAAGCTAGTCGCTTTTTATTATATTATTTAAGTTTTTAAATTTTATTTTTTGTGCATTTCTAATTACTAATGTTGTTTAATTTATGATTTTTTCAAGGCGGAAGAAAATGATGGCGAGCCGGTTGATGATCTCGTCTTAATGAAGAGGGCGTATCCAACAAGAAGACCGTTCAGATTGATGACTGTGTTGTGAGGGATGTGGTCACCCTGATCGACACTCAGGTGGAAGACGAAGTATCTCAACTTCAAACCGAGGATGACGATTCGACGGGTTCGACCTAGCTACTTGCCTTGGGTTCGGATCAACAAAATCGTTGAATCGGTAAGTTCTTTTTTTAAAGTTCAATTCATCTTTTCTATTATTTAAATTTGACTATTTTCTATTTCAGTCGGTTCCAAAGAAGAAGGGACGTTTGTTCGGTTTGGGTCGCCGGTCCCGGTCGGTTCCGTCATCTGCTGCACCACCGCCCTTTGTTGATCCAGAAGTACTTATGGGTCAGTTGCACGACAAGGATGATTGCATATCTGTGTTAGAGACCCAGATGGCGACTTAACAGGCGGGCTTTGAGGCACAGAGGAAGCTGAACGAGCAAATGATGGAGATGATGAGGAGGTTGCACCTGAACGAGGTGTTCCCGAGCTTGCAAGACCCGAACGCCCAAAACCCGTAGTTTTTTTTTTCAAAAACTCAGAATGTTTTATTTTTATTTGTACGACTTTGAATTTTATCTAACATGTTTTCAATTTTAATTTTAATTTTATATATTCGAATTTAAATTTCAAAAATTTAATTTTTTTGGATATTCCGAGGGAGCTCCCTCGGAAAATTCCGACGATCATTGTCGTCGGAATATACTGAGGGAACACTTCCTCAAAATTTTCCGAGGGCACGCTTCCTCAGAATTTTCCGAGGGCACGCTTCCTCCGAATTTTCCGAGGGCACGCTTCTCGGAAATTTTCCGAGGGCTGGCTTCCTCGGTTATGTTTATTCTGAATTCCGTCAGAAAATTTCGAGGGAATTCCGAGAAAAAATGAAATTGCGAAAAAAAAATTTCGAAGATTTGTTTCCTCGGTATGTCGTTGGAATACGGTTATTACGATGACATACCGATGATTTTAGCCCTCGGTATGAGCCTGTTTTCTTGTAGTGATTTTCCTACCATATCAACTTCTGCAAAGTCTTAATAGCTTTACTATGTTTTCCTGTAACAGGTTGTTATACACCCTTTTTGTTTTCTTCATAAAGGCCATTTTGCTTTCGTTGTTTTCCTCTAGATTGAGGTTTTAACTGTTATGATTGATGTATCTTTCTTAACTTTCTGAACTATGCTATGTTTTTATTTGGAAGAATATTTTTTTTATTTATGAAAACATGGATTATCTTTATTGTCTCACCTTAGTAAAAAATTATTGTAGATCAAGTCTATATAAAAATAAAATTCTTAACTAGATAAGTTGATTTCATACTTTTCATCTTAAGTAATATCTATATATTTTAAAGTTTATTAAATTATTAGAAAATATTTATTGTTTTCAATGTCAATGTCTAGTCAGTTGCATTAAATATCTTTTAAATATGATCATACTAATGCTAACTGATTATAATGCACATCTGAATTCAATTGTTTACAAAATTAATATGTTTTTTTATTTGTTTCCAATATGTTTTTTCTTTTCTATTGTAACTTATTAATAATTTTGAAACTAAGCATACAATTAATATTTATATCTCAAATAAGTATCTCACTGGGTAGACTACATCCATTAAAATTGTTAAGTAATGATTTTAGGTATAAAATATGGAAGTCTTAAAAGAACATCCATGGTAAGTATAACTATGTGATGAACAATACCTACATAAACACAACACCTTACATTCAATTCAATCATTTGATCACCATCTTTATTTATGTTAAAGAAATATTCATTTGACCATCATCACAAAACGGTACATATGAAATCAAGTATAGATTATTTTTTGTCTAATATATTATTCAAGAGTGAATTGGTCCAATATCCTAAACTTTGTGTGAAATTAGGTAAATACACTACACAGTAAAAGTGTCGGATCTCAAGTTTACCATTGATTGTTACAATTACAATTCAGTCCTTCTCTATAGTTGTGCCCAAATAAGTTTAATCTGGAGCAAACAAGAGTTTTGATCGGCGAGACGATGGATTCTAGGTTTGTGACAATCGACTCGCCGTGGAATCGGTGGTAACCCAGGAGCTCGGAGTTAGCCGGAGAAAAAAAAAAGAAAACAAGGAGATGGATCGCTTGGAGACTCTCGGCGGTGGAGGCGGGGGATCCGAAAGTGAGAGCGGCAGCGGAGAAGATGGCGGAGGTGAAGGAAGTGATATAAACCTAAATAGGTTGTGAACAAAGAGTCAAATTACTTTTTCCAACATATGAGCTTCTTTTTTGCAGAGTTTTACAGAAAGATAAAAGAGAGGAGAGGAGCGAGGATCTGGTCCATTGAATCAATAGGGATATTATGGTATATTAAAAAATCAAACAGTGTCTAACAGTGCTTTTGTGTAGATAGCTAAATATGATATAAAATTTGTATAGAGAGTGCAATTTCCCTATTTTCAATTGACATTGCTTTGGATGTTGTAGGAAATCATTGTACGCGCTGTATTACTGTTGACTTAACTCAATTTTTGTTTTGTAAATGGCCAAGTCTATGATGTGCTTCATTTTGGTGCTAAAGGAGATGGTACCACCGATGATTCAAAGGTATCGTATAGCAAAACACCATCTCGTTCTTTTCACATATATGAAACTATCTGGATATTTTTCCAACAAAATTTTGGCACAACTTTCAGTATATCCCACCCAACATTTTAGTATACATATTTACTATGTGTTTTCTGCTCATACTTTTTGGTGTAAAAATGTCGCAAATGTTTTGTTATTTATTACTAGTTCTGGCAAAGTTTTTTTTGGTGAAAGGCTTTCGTGAAAGCATGGAAAGCTATGTGCGGCAGTGGTGGCAGTGATAAAAACACTCCTTAGAGCATCATTATCCTTGCAACCCATTATGGGTTGCTTAAGAGTATTTTAATTGTATTTAAGGAGAAGAGATTTGGATAAGCAACTTCATTATTTTGTTCCTCCATCGCAAGTTTCTTCTTTTTGGTTGCTTAATTTTTTTTATTCAATTTGGTTTGTAAATATAATGTTTAATGCAAGAAGGAAAGTTGATATTCTTGTTCTAACCTTGGTATCAAAGCGTGTCGCTTAACCATCTGTGGATTAGCAATCAGCTTCGGATCGCTTTCAACCCATGTGAATGGAATCGCCACATCAGTGTCCGTATACACCAACACACCAAACACACCTAAACAAAACAATGAGAAGACATACACAACAATCACAATGAGCAAACCAAAAAGAGACACAAATAAATTGTTAGTGTTGATATGATCACCGTTCTCTCATGGTTCATCAAGACAAGGCAAGTAAGTAATGCTGGAAGCAACCTGTCTCGAGGGACAGAAACAAGAAGTAGTGAGACTTGAACTTAAACTATATCAATAACAAAGACATGAAAAAGAAACATAAAAAAAAGTAGCCATAGTCTTGAACTTGAAAAACAACAAACAGAGACATGAAACAGAAACATAAAAAACGCATTTATGTCATCATTAACGAAGAAAAGAAAAACAAACAGAGACTTCAACTTAAACTAATTCTTGAACTTAAATTGAGACTTGAACTTAAACTAATTAGACAGCATAAACTTCTCCTTCAGACAACATTAAGACAACAACTCAGTAATGAGCTTCTTCTTGAGAGCTTCTTCTAATGATCAAACCCATCTCAGAAATTACGAATCAGAAGAAACCCACAATCCACAAAACGTATTACAAGCTCAATTTCAATCGGTTCAAACAGTTTTGATCACAATTCTGTGGTTTGGTTCAAAAATCAGGTTGGGAATTGAGTAATTACAGAACAAATGAAGATTACAAGAAATGGGAGAGAGAGAACCTGAGAATTAGCGAGAAACTGAGGAGGAATTGGAGTTTTTGGTATGCTGTGTTGAAAAGAAGGAAACGAGAGACGTTATTAAGGGAGTGACGAAGGAGGAGAAGAACGTAATCAAATAGACATTAAAACATAGGAGTAAGCAGAACTTACAATTCATAGTCTATCTATTGTGTACAGGAGAAGAAGAACACTCGTTGACGGATTCTATGTCAAACCCAAAGCTTCCGCTACCACCACCTTCCTCCACATCTCTCGCCGCTGCGTAAGAGTTCCGATCCGCGAGCAGTTCCGATTCGCGAGCAGAGACGAACCCGATTGAGAAGAGATCAATCAGGAAACGTCAAGGAGAGATCAGTCCATCGAAACTGACGGATTACGTGAAATGTCGAGAGAGATAGAGATGAGAGAGAGAGTAGGGGACGTCTTTGTGTGACGCGTGGCCTTGGCAACCGTCCCTTTGCTTAGCCCAATTAAGCGTCGTCCCTTGTGTTTATTAGCATTTTTGATTTATTTTTAATGCATAAATATCATAAGCAACCCCTTAAATACCAGAGATAAAGATGCTCTTAGAGCATGATTATCCCTAGAACCCTTATGGGTTTCTTAAGTACACTTTACTAACTATT
>OVBX01007762.1:0-10534 GCA_900406325.1 Erucastrum elatum
CTCTCCCAGTTCGGAAGTGAGTTCTTGTATGGTGTTCTGTGCCTGTTGGATCTCACCTGAAGTCTCCGAAACTTTCAATGATAAAGATCTGTTCTCTTCCTCTGCACTATCCATTCCCCGGGTCAGGTCCGAACCCCGCTTTTCTGATGCTTCTAGCTGCTGCTTGAAATTAGCAACTTCATCTTTGAGCTGATCACTCGTTGTTTTCCAGTCTTCTGCAACTTTTTCAGCTTCTTGAAATCTTTTGATACCATTATCTATCTCACTTTGCAGTTGATCTCTTTCCTTTTTCATATCTTCTAACGTCTGGCTCAGATCAGTTTCTGTTTTTCCCGCAGCTTCCAGTCTCTGATGTAGTTCTCTGCTATCACTCAGAGCTGCTGTCTTTTCGCCCTCTAACTTCTCAGTTTCAAGTTTCAAATTTCTGATGATCTCTTCTGATTCTTTTAGCTTCACCAAAACTGCTTCAAGCTCAGAATCTACTGCTTCTTTTTCTTCAACACTCATTGCCAACTTTTTCTTCAGATCAGCAATTTCAAGATTTGCAGCTTCGGTTTGTCCATCTATTACAGACTCCACATCTTTCTCTACTTTTCCATTTCTCTTGGTCGTCCTCTTCGAAGAACTGTCAGAATCCGAGTCTGAGCTCGATGATGAAGAGCTTTCTCCTTTCCCGTGGACCGTTTTCTTAATGTCTCCCGTTAGATCATCGTACTTGCGATATAGAGACTGGTACGCGTTGTAGAATTCATTCACTAAATCTGAAACCACTTTTCTTTTAGATTTGTCTTCGTTGATGTCTCCATTCTCAACCATTCCCAAGATTTTCTTCACCTTTTCATCCATTTCTGCATTAGATGATGAGAATACTTTTCATGTAAGTAGTTATTCAAACAAGAGTTACGTTTTTCATTGGACATGTGAAACAAAAGCTTAGTATTGAAAATTACCAGATTTTGTTCCTCTGAGCATTTCGCCTTTCTCATGATCAAAATGAGGCTCAAAGAAAGACTTCAATGTCTCTCTAAACCGATGCTTTCTCATAACTTCAGTTTCTCTGGATTTACTTCTTCAACCAAATATCATTTATGGAGGCAACTCAACAATAAGACGTTTTGAGAACTCAATATTCATTCATCTGAGAAACTCCATCAGACACGATCTGTCTTTGCACAAAAGACAGAGAGAAACATATCAGAAGAAACGTTATGACTAGCAACACTAACGTTGTTCAAAACAAATGGCATTATTTAATCAGAAAAGAGGTACCATCCATTTCACATTCATGCTCGTTAATAGTAAAATAATAATAAATCTGGCTTTCAGATCATATGTTCGGATCTTGGTTTTCAGCAAAGAGATAACATAATGATTATAATAATAGAACCCAGACAACGTATACAGACAATAATGTAAATAGTGGGACCGGCAAAGAACATAGATCTCATAGATCCAAAAGCCTTGCATCATTGTGTATCATATTTCTTACCAAGTGATAAGGTGTTTATATAAACAGAAGATACCAAAAAATGTAGATGCCAAATGAAGAAGAACTAAACAAGGTTGATTTAACGCTAATCCCTTTTATGAGTGCAGCGAATAAGTTGGTAACGGCATGGGTATTGGGTGAGACAAAGAAATGTTAATGTGAAGCCAGGTCAGCAAGTTAGGAAAAGCACATACCTCCAGAAAAGATAAAAAGAGATAGAGATACCATATTCAGAAGAAAATGTGAGTTGTTACTACTTTTTGTTCTTATGTTACAAGTGACATAAACAATAATAGAGTTTCAACTAAACCAATCTCTGATCCGATCTTAAATTTAGCATAACACAGAAAATTAGTAACTAAGTAAAAAAAAAGGGTAAATACAGGGCGGAGTTTCTAGATTCTCTTACCTTCTTTTATCTCAGAACCTCCTTTTGAGCTCTATCAGAATCGATTCAATGGGGTTTTGACCTGTATGGAAAAGAGAAAAAGATTTAATGTACAATTATGAGAAGATTCAAAGCAGTTGATGGGAAGCTTAATGACCATATAGTATCTAATAACATGAGAGACATCAAATATGAATTTCTTAGTCAATCAACAAATTTCTTAAGGAAAGAACAAGAGAAGAAGAGCTAAAAGCAAGACGGCCTTGATTCTACCTTAGAAACTCTCTCTCTCTCTATCACTACTTTATTGAATAATCAGAGGAACGAATGATGGATGACCTGCAAGTAATCAGATGTGAAATGATCAGAACAGTTTGAAATAAAAAGATTAAGGGAACTTGTAAATTTCACAGTAAAAAGCATCATCATCGACAAAGAAAAAAAAATGTGATGTTCATGATGACTTGATGAGTTCATCAGAAGCGTAAACTAACTCCAGTGGAAGAATCAAACAAACAAAGTAGTAGTAAAATCAACAACGCGGAGAAATCGAAGCTACCAAATCATTTCTAACCTAGCAATCTAAGCACCGGAGATCAGAAGAAAATATCTCTGTCTCTCTCTATGGGTCTCGCTGCGTGTTTCAACGATGAGTAAATTACGAAATTGAAAATTGAAGCGAGGGAGAGAGGTTGGAGAGAAAAATAAAAATGATTTGGTTTGGACTTATGTGGGGGGAGAGAAGAGACCAATTATGAGCTGAGAAATTTTTGTTTTCTTCAATATTGTGAAGACAAATGAGATAATTTTTTTTTTTAATATTGTGGGAAAATGGGTCTTCCACAAAGGCTCTTTTCGTTTTTGGATTATTACGCTTCTGCCACTTACTGCGGTTTCCTTGCTTCTTCAAATTCTCGTCATCGCAGTCAAACTGGCATTTGACTGTTGTAGGTACTCCCTCTGTTTCTAAATAGATGATGTTTTAGAGAGTTTTTGATGTTTCAAAATAGATGATGTTTGTATATATCAATGTACTTTTTACTTTATCAAAATCTGTGTAGCTAATGATATTTTGTGGTTTCTTTTGTGATTGGTTGAATATTTTCTAATTTATATTTTAGTGATATTTTAAACATAAAAAAACAAGTTTCTTAATAATTGTGCACAACCTTAAAACTTCATATATTTTGAAACAGAGGGAGTAAGATTTACGCTTCTGCCACTTCTCTCTCTCTCTTTTTGTTTCTTTTCTTCTGTGGCATGCAATTGCATGCATGAATAATGCGGTCATGTTGGATTGGCTCATGATTAACGCCTCACCACAAGCACATTTCCAGCCTTTTTTTTTTGTTAGAGAAACAAATATATGCCATCACTTTAATTTTCAAATCTATAGTATCTATTAATTTAAAGCCATATTTTCAAAATAACTTTTATTTATTGTGTTATATTTCACTTTTTAGATATACATATTCCAAAATATTACACATTTAAAAAAAAATTTAGTTGACGTGCCACTAATTTTTAATATTATTTTAATTATTCATCAGTGATATGCTTATTAAAAAATTATAACAATTCTTGGATCATACACATAATAGCATATACAGTATTACCAATCTAATACATGCATATAATATATCATATTTAAATCACATCTAATTATACCATAATATATAATACTGATTCATAAAATTATTTGGTACAATAAGATATTATGTGTTACATAAAAATGGATTTAGTTATACCATTAAACAATACTAATTAATATGTTTAAGTTGTTTTTTTCTGAACTATACATTTAAATTATCTGATACAATAGTTTACTATATGTTTTGAAACTTAACTTTTATAATATCGTTAAATAATTTATAATTATACACATACAAAAATCTAACCACATGAATTCAAATATCCTAGAATATTCAATTCAGCCAAGTAACTAAGTGGGGTGTATTTAACTAAGAGTTTCAGGTGTTTTTATTAAAAAAACAAATCCACTGTTATACAAACATGAAATTTAAAAATTCATTTAAAATCTACGGTTATCGAATTTAACATTTCGTAAAGTACTCTGAAATCCAATATTATTGGATATATTTTAAATTGTGGAGTTTCAAAATTTTCAGGTGATTTCAGAGTGTTTCGTTGGCATTTCTTAGTTAAAAAAATAAAACTCAAATCTCATGGTTTTATGTGATATTCTAAAGTAGTTTAACAAGAATCACCTAATATCTGCAGCGTATTAAAATTATTTCAAACTCCATTAAAAATCAAATCACATCAAATATTAAATTGAATACACCTCCCTAATTGTTTAGATTTTTAGCTATCCTAGATTTTGTTTTACATGTTTTATTATTGATATCTAGAGGATGAATTATAATGTATAGGTCTACCAATGCTAGTTCTAGCCGTTTATTTCTACAGTCGAAGGGCATAAACGTCAATCCTTTTTTAGGGTTTATTTTTTTTCTTTAGGGTACAAGTTTTTAGGCTTTATTTGAGTCCCTTTTTAGGTTATTGTAGTCGAAAATTAGGTTATATCTTTCTATATCTTAAATTATGATTTTTTTTCCATATTTAGTATAATTTTTCCATTTTACTCGGAGACAAGATGAATAAATTTTGAATACTTTACTATTTTTAAGTGTGATGGTTTCTTGTATTTTTCAGTAGTTGATATATATAATCTATTATATTAAAAGAGAAGACATGACTTCTCATTCATGTGTGATTTTTTATAAAATTGACTATATACTAGAGTTTGTCACATTATATTTTAATGATCATTAATTTTCATATTAAATAAAATACATTACATTATTCAATCATTAATAATTTTAATACCATATAAAAGATAATAACTTTCCAGTATTTTAGGGATTTCATAAATAAAATTAACAATATACTGAATCCAACTTATATTTAAATCATATATATTAAAATTTCGAAAATATCTGTTTAAAAATATTTTAACAGAAATTAATTTACAAAAAATTATATGTAAATATGTTAATTAATTTCGTGATTAGTTTTGAATATACTATACACTAATATATTCAGTTATTGTTTACAAAATGGAAAATAAATATTCTATTTTTTGTCAATTATATAATCAAAATAAATCATATTAAAAGAAAATTATTATCTTGACCTAAATATTTTAACAATAAATTAATTTTCAAAAAATGTATGTAAATATTTCACTAATTTTTTAATTAGCAATGAAATATTATTATGCAATAATATATATACAGTTAGTATTTATAAAATTTTAAATAAAAATTCTATCATACACTTAATCTATTTTATAATCATAACTATACATGTTAAAATAAAATTATTATATTGAAATACATATTAAAAAGCTATATTAAATTGATAGATTATAAATTTTATTTTTATACATATAAAATATTTATGTTAAAAATATAATATGATGACAGACTACAATACATGTATAAAAAAATATCTTAGATTTTTTATATACAATAATGATTATGTAAATGAAAAATGTAAAAAATATTACTAAAATGAAATCCAGTTTTAAAGGACGAGTAAAAATTTAACATAAACTAAATACAAAATAATTATCAAATACTCCCTCTGTTTTTAATTATAAGTAGTTTTAGCAAAAGTAACTTGTTTCACAATATAAGTAGTTTACATATTTCAATGCACTTTTTCATTTATTGAATATTGTGTGACCGATGAAATAATGTTAGGTATTTTATAATTGGCTAAATCATTTGATTAAATGATTTTCTTTTAAAAAATTTAACTCCTAAATACTTGTGCTTTTAGGTAAAACTACATACAATTAAAAACAGAGGGAGTATATTTTTTCATGCCATATTAATTTGTTTAATAACTAAATACAAATACAATAATATAAATATATAATAAGAAGAAAAAATACATGTGGTGTTTTTTTTTGTCATCAGCACATGTGATGGTTTTAAACATTTTACAACATATAAACAAAAATTATTATATTTGAAATTTTTAAAGAAATATTTAATATTACATTAAAATTAAATAATGATCTAAAATAAATATATATACATAGGAAATTAAATGTTTAATTAAAATAAAAATAATACACGCACGGTTGTGCGGGTGGAGATCTAGTTTAATATTAAAACTAATTTCCTAGTATAAATGGGAGCACCAAGATCGACCAAAGCAAGAAAACCATAAATAAAAGACGTATTATATTTCTTCTTGGTACATCTCCTATTCTTGCTAGGGTTTGCGAGGTCAGGTAAATCTCCTTTTTTACAGCAACCAAATTCTAATTAGTTTTTACAGAAACCAAATTCTAATTTTCTGAATATACCTCGTTTCTCCAAGTAATTTTGAGTTTTAGATCTCGAATGTGACCCATTCATTTTCATATATTAAAAAGAGTTTGACTTTTGAGTTTCTTAGGGTTTAAAGAATTATTCGTTTACATATTCTCGATTTGAAGATCTAGGGTTTGTTACTTAGGAGTCTTGGGTTTGTATGACTTAGGTTTTAAGATTTGGTTCTTTTGTAAACTCTGAACTCGAGAAGGTTTTTGCCTTCATCTTGTAGGTATGGAGATGCAAATTCCGGTTTTTGATGGAGACGACCATGACATTTGGAGTATAAAGATGAGAACTCTTCTGATGGCTCGTGACCTGTGGGATGTTGTAGAGAGTGGAGTCTCTGTAGAGAATACCAGACAGGAGCAAAATCTGAAAATCAAGGACATGACGGCTCTTCACATGCTGCAGATGTCGATAACAGACTCTCTTTTTCTCCGGATAGCAAGAGCCACATCGTCGAAGCAAGCGTGGGAGATTCTTAAGGAAGAATTTGGAGAGACCGATGATATCCGGACTAGGAAAGCGAGCATTCTTAGGACCAAGTTTAAAGGAATGATGATGGAGGAGGAGGAAAGCGTTGCTGACTATACTAAAAAGTTGATGGAGGTTGTGAATCAGGTTAAGTTCTATGATGTGGATGGGTCTGACATTTCTGATGAGGAAGTCATCCGTAAGATACATCGCACCTTGCCCTCAAAGTTTGATGGTATTTTAAGGGCCATGCTTGGTGGAAATTTGACACTCACTACCGTTGTTTGGGTTCTGCGAGAGTGGGAATTCGACCACGAGCATGAGAAGAGAGAGAAGCTTCGCACAACCACAACAAGAGAAGGAGACAATAGAGAGCTTATTCAATCTTAATTTTCTTTTATTTTGTTGCTGAAAAACAGTTTAGGAACTTGAGTAGATGTTGCTAGTTTGGAGAGAGTGAGATGTGTTTTATACTTTTGATGATGAAACAAAACACTCTCATGATGTTCTATTTTGGTAGCTTTTATTAATTGGCTCTTACTCTTAGATATCAAGATGTTGTCCTTGACTTATAAAATGTTCCTTAGCACACTCTTCGTTGGAATGAAGTATGAGAACTTTGATTAAGAAAGAAGAAAAAAGTGTTACGGAGTTTAATGGGTAAGCTGCTTACCGTAAGCATTGGATCTTGGTGGAACCGGTTACGTTTAAAGTACTAATAAACACCCAAGTAACCTTCAGATTAAGCCAGTTGGTAAGAAGAGGTTGTGAAAAAAAAACAACCTAGAAGCAATGTCGGAAAAATGCTGCTCCGGTCACGTGCAATGTGAAATCGGTATACTGGATAAGCACACGATTTTGATCTGAAGCTTAGGAAAAGTTTTTGTATTGAGATCAAAACTCGGTGAAGTGAATGGACATAAAATTATAAAATAGAATCAATGCTATTAATTAACCCCAAAATATCAAATCTTAAACCGTCGACAAAAAAAATCATTCTTAAACCTTCTCCGGAGAAAAAGATCCTCATCAACTTATAAGAATGGTGAAAAAGGAATAGAACAACCGCATTCCCCTGCTTTAAAGTTTCATCTTATCACTCTGAATTCTTTTGATTAGTATTGGATTAGAGGGTGCATTTCCTCTTTAAGTTTCACCACTCACAAACCCAAAAACTCAGAAATAATAACCGGAATTTAGACTCCTGATTGGTACGCGAACCCCAAAGTGTCTAATACCCAAAAAAGAACAAAAACAATAACGGACTGGGGTTTTATGCTAACACAATCAAAAAGATAACTGTTGAATCATGAAGGGTGAGTGGCGATGTACAGTGAGAGAGAGTAAGAAAGAATACAAAACATCAACTAACAGTTTTGATATAACTCAAAAGAAACTTCAGTTAATCGTAATCCTCCTCAGAAGCTGCAAGCTTCTGCTTCTTCCATTTGTAAGCAGCTTCAAGAATCTTGAGATTTGTTGTCTGTGATTCTTCTGGATATAGGTAATCAATGTATTCTTCATACCTGCCAAATATTCCAACAAAATGTTCACATTAAGCCTTCGACTAACGAAATCGAAAGACATCAAAATTGAGAAATGATATATGTATTGCAAAACGTACTCTGTGGAGCCATCTTCTCTAGTGATCGGCTTTCTCTTCTTGAGCTTCTTGGGGAGCTTAGATTGTACCACACTCACATCCCCAAGATCACCAAAGTTTGTCTCCATGTTAAGCCAATCCTCCAATAGCGTAGCTCTTTCTTCTTTCAGCTCTGGTGCAGAGTCTTTGTAGTAGCTGTTGGCTCTCTCGAAAATCTCTGAGTAGAAGAAAGAAAATAGNCCAAGAAAAAGAGAGAAAAACAGTTAAAATATGTCGCACGTAATCATCAAAACTCATATAAAAGAACACGTAGTATATAAGTTACCTCTGGCACGTCTGATGCACTCTTTCTTGCGTTCAACAGCATCTGTTTCTGCTTGTTCTTCCTCTTCCTCGTCTTCTTCTTGTTCTGCAGAAGAAGCTTCAAACTTTGCAAAACTAACCCACACCTTGTAATGCTTTGTGCGGTCCAAGAGTCGCTCATATAAAGCTCGTGTCCTCTCTAATTCTCCTTCTGCTATCTCAAAATCTATGTATGCCTGCGACACAAAAAATATAAAGTTCCAATGATCCAATTATCCAATCGATTCAAAAGTCTGAGGACTATTGTTCTTCTTTGAATGTATTGGACTCTGAATATTTTACCTTCCATAGCAGTTCGGGCATGTCGAGAGCTGGCTGAGATATAGCAAGCTCAAAGATGGCTCTAGCTCGTTCAGTCTCAGCAAGAGACCTCTCTAGCTCAGCATATTTGCTCCAAGCATAGCAATTCTCAGGAGACCACTCAAGATAACGCTCATAAAGCTTTCTACACCTATCCATGTTTCCCAGCTGGAGCTCAATCTCAATGTATTTCTTGAATATCTGTATAAGATAACCAAAAGTAAGTACACCAACATGTGTGTCGTTAAATGAGAGCAAAGAAACATATTTAATGCTTACCTTATCTTTAGGAGCTTTACCAATCGCGTTTCCTAATATCTGCCGAGCACCGGCGAGATTCAGTTGCCGGATTTCAAACTGAGCAGCAAGCAACCAGATTTTGGCAAAGGAAAATTTGGAGTGGGGGATAAGCTTGAGGCATTCTCTGTAATGTTTGATTAAGACCAATACAGACAGAGAATCAGACTAAACTGCCGCGAGTGAAACACAAATGAACGTAACCTCACAAGTTCGAGAATAGGTAGGCGTTGGCGTACCTGTATACATCTCGTGTACGCTCCACATCTTCAGTTTCAATCTCTTCATACAATGCATAGTTAATCCTACACCAATTAGTTACATCAGTGTCAGTGTTTCAGTAATTAGCAGAACCAAAATATGCTAACAAATGACAAACCGACATCAATAGCATTCCACAGTGACCTGAATGTGCTAGAAGCTCGACAAAGATGATTAAAATAAAAACTAATATCTGGCTATGACAACCAAACCAAACAGTCCAGTTAAAGGAAACTAAACTTAACCTTCATAAGCGTAGCATGAACCCAACATTCTACTTCTAAATCGGTTCTGCATTATTTTCAAAATCGCAGAACCAAATAACAGGTATCCAGATAATGCAATTTTCATAGATTAGGGACCACAGTGTGCTAAAACATCAGACGAAAATGATATGACTGAACTTAATCTTAACGCAAACCATGATCAAACTCTTAACAATTCAGTCAAAGAAAACTAAACTTAAACCTCCTTATCCAAAGCCTGATCAACACAAGAAGGCAACATTCCAATTCTAGCTATTATTACCAAAACCAGTAAAAACCAAACTCACCAGAGGTAAATGTATCTTTGCCAGTAACGTTTCTCCTCAGCAGGTGGAATATTAGCAATAGCCCTCTCATACACTTCCCTAACCCTATCTTTATTCCCAACAGTCTCCTCAAGCCTAACGTAATCAAACCAAGAATCATAATTCAAAGGATTCTTCCTCACTTCATCCTCATACTGAAACCTCCTCTTCCCAACAATCGCATCCTCGATCCCTTCCTTATCCCCATACTGCTTCTCAAACGCAACAAACTTCTTATACAAATCCTCCGCCCTCCCTTTAGGGATATGATCCAGCGCAAACTTATAAATAAACCTCGCCCTCTCCACCTCCTTACACCTCTCCTCAAACTCCGCAAACGCCACAAACAGCGTCTCCGCCTCCTCGTCGTCCGCCAGCTTCTCCGTGGCGCGTTCGTACACCCCCCTCGCGCGTGCCACCTCACCTCCCTTCATCT
>OVBX01007764.1:0-10533 GCA_900406325.1 Erucastrum elatum
AAACATTATACACATTCTTATGTACTAATTTAATGTTTTATTAAATAATTTTTTGAAATTTCATTTTGCTAGGTTTTTTTAAGAAAACATCTTCTTTGATAAATCTCCTTTTATTTACAATTAAAAATAAAAATAACATTAAATACTCTTTTACATTTTTGTTTAAGATTTTAGAAAAGAAAANATCCTCTCTTTAAAATTTCAGAAGAAAATAAATTCATAGCGAAGAATTATTTTTATTAATTAATAAATAAATTTAAAATTGCTATTTTAAAATTTTATCAATAATAACTTTATATTTATTTTGTTAATTAAATGATTTTTAGTATCATGTTAATCATCAAATACTCTATTAAAATATTATCAAATAAACTTTTACAATTCTCTTTTGGTTAGGAAGAAAAACTATGATATCAATTTCTTTTGTTTAGGATTTTGTTTTGTAGAAAATAGAAACAACTATCAAATATTCTTTTACAGTTTTTAAGATTTTAGAAAAGGAAATTTATATTATGTAATCTCTCACAAATATATTTTAGAATTTAGAAAATTAAAATTACTATCAAATAACTATTTCCAGTTATATTAAGTATTTTTAAAAATTTTCCTTTTAAAAATTAGTTTATTGTCAGTATCACAAATATTTTTAATTTTTTTTCTTAATTAAATCATTGTTAGTATCATGTTTATCATTAATTTTTGAAGTAAAAATTACTATTAATATAATTTTTCAATTATCTCTGGTCAAGATTTAAAAAATATATAAAAATATTAATTGGTTAAGAAAATACTAAGGTAATAATTTTCATGTAAATACTATTGTGTGTATGTAAGAATAATATGGAAGATTAAACCTAAATATAGATGTGAAATATTTGTAGCTATTTTTGGTCATAATTTTTAAAAATTAAATTACCTATTAAAAAGGAAAGTTAGTTACTTATAAGAAAATAATAATAGTACTTTTACAAATTTCTTTTAATTAGGCTTTTAAATAAGGAATATTATTTATTTTATAGTTAGTTCTTCTTCATGTTTTTTGTTAAATAATTTATTATACTTGTAGAATTTTACAATTCGTTTTTGTTTAGTATTTTTTTTTACAATCCATTTCTTTGGTATTTTAGAAACAAACATTATTTTTTTTTCTAAAGACAAAAACTAATTATTTGCTTGTAGCTTCTTACAATTATTTTTGTTTCGACTTTTAAAAACATTACTATCAAATATTTAACAATATATTTTTGTAAAAGATTATGCAAGAGTAATTTTTTCGAATATTTTTTTTTAAAGATATAAAAGGCTATTTTGTAATGAAGACTTTCCTTTTCTAAATCTCTTTAAATAAAAAGAAAGATAAAATATGTCACAATATGTTTTAAAATAGTAACAAATTAAAATTTACTTTTTAAAAAAAAATATTTTGTGTAGATTGTTTTTTAAAATTGAAAATTACTATGAAATATTTTAACAATCTTACAATTTTCATTTTCTAAAATTCTATAAAAGAAATGTAAAAGACTATGTAATAGTAGTTTTTTTTCTAAAATCCTAAAATAAAGAATTTAAAGTAATATTTTGTAATGAGAATTTTCCCTTTTTTAAATATCTTTTAAATCATAAACAAAAAAAGAATTATATCATATTTTTGACACATGCCACTATCTTAATAAATTTAATGACACATGTCGCAATCATGTTAATTAGTAACTTTGAAAACTATGTTTTATATAATAAGATATGTAAACTAAACTATTGAATCTTTTTTTTTCATTTTTCTGTAACACAAACTAAACTATTGAATATTAAACAAATACTATTGATATATGTTTTAGTATGTTAGATTTGGAGGTATATTGTTAAAACATAATTTTATACCATACTATTAGGAATATACCTGATATTATTAAGCCATATTATTAGTAATAAATGATAACTGATTACTAATAAAGGTCAATTTTTTTTTAAAAAAAATCACACATATTATTACCAACATATTATATTTTGAACATAAATACTTCTGAAAATAAAATCTATAAATTTAATAATTCAATATAATTTATCATATTTAGTAAAAATTTTTATTCTACATTTATAATATATGTTAATGTATAATTCGAATTATTAAAATATTTACACAGAATTTTTGAGATCTTGTTAAAATCTTTTATACAGATTTGTTAGATTTTTTTATAAAATTATAATGTGTTTACTAAGGAATCAAATATGTGTTTGTTAACCAATCTAATTTTATAGGAGTTTATTGTTATATTAGTAATAAAATATTATGAAACTATATTATTAGAAATAGATGAATGATAATTGATTTCTAGTGAATGTCTATTTTCTAAAATATCACACATGAATCAATGTTATGACTTCTGTTTTAATATATAAGATATGACAAAAAATTGGAATTTAAATATATTCATGTATTTTTTGTAACTTTTATTTGTTACCGTTATCAAATATAGTTATGCTACAATATAAATTCAATACAATTATAAAAAAAATACAAATAATTTAAAATAATATTTTCATAAATATGATTACACTATAAGTATAAAAGTGACTACAAAAAAAACATAAATATGAAAATTAAATTTACAAAAAAATTATAAAATAAAATATATATATATATATCTGTCTTTTTAAGAGCCAGTTAAAATCTAGTTTGGATTAAAATTGAAAAATGAAAGCAGGAGCCAAAAGGCACACAAACTAGATAGAAGATACTCACGCTCTCCAATGTATAAGGGTTTACTCTCACTTCGGGAAATCTTTCTAATTCTGTAGTCAACCTTCCAGATCATGTCGACATCAACGCTGTCTCTCACCACACCCCCGATTTCCCGCCTCCCGAATCCGTGTTGTTTAAGCAATACGAAAGTATGAAAGACAAGAGACAAAGTTACTGCAATTTTCTCCTTTTTCTCATTGAAGTTGAAACAACTACGTAAACAACTTAAATAGCAAACTGAAACAAATCTAAACCACTTCCTAATAACTTGGAAACAACTAACTCCACTTCCTACAAGTCAGGAATACTTATTCATAAACATAACATGACTCAACTACTCCTACAAACTCGTTATTGACTTCTTCAAGCTTCAATCCCTCCCTTAAACTGGAACTGCTTCCAGTTTACTCTTCCTTAGGTCCTACTCCCATGTTACTTTTCAATCTCTCGAACACCTCAAGTTTCACCGGCTTAGTCATGATGTCTGAGAGCTGCTCCTTAGTTGTACAATACTCCAAAGTAATGACACCTTCAGTTACAAGCTCACGGAGAAAGTGATACCTTACATGAATATGCTTGCTCCTTCCATGTAGCACTGGGTTCTTAGACAATTTGATGGTAGAACTATTGTCACATAACAGAACTGTACCATCCTCTTGAGTAAAACCAATCTCCTCGAGCACATTCCTTAACCATATCGCTTGAGTAGCTCCACTTGCTGCAGCAACATATTCGGCTTCAGTTGTAGCCAGTGTGACTATGGGTTGCTTCTTTGAGTTCCAGGAAACAGCTCCTCCACCAATCATGAACGTGTATCCTGATGTGCTCTTTCTATCATCCTCATCTCCAGCATAGTCACTATCCACAAAACCAACTAGCTTCTCTTCTCCATCTCTTCTGTACTGAATACCAAAACCAAGAGTTCCTTGAACATACCTCAGAATTCGCTTTACTGCAAGCATATGTGACTCGCGAGGTTGCTCCATGTATCTACTAACAATGTTGACAGAGTATATCAGATCCAGCCTTGTAGCTGTGAGATATCTCAAACTCCCAACCAGCTGCTTATACACCGTAGGGTCCACCGCTTCTCCTCTTCCCTCCTTAGTCAACTTATTTCCTGGAACCATAGGATTTCTCACCGAGTTACAGTCCTCCAGCCCATACTTCTTCAACGTTTCAATGGCGTATTTCTTCTGGTTGATGAAGATGCCAACGTCATCTTGAACCACTTCTACACCTAGAAAATACTTCATCTTTCCTAGATCAGTCATTGCAAATTCCTCCTTCATAGATTTCTTGAAAGCTTCAAGCATTCGCTCAGAGTCACTTGTGTATATCAGGTCGTCTACGTACAGGCTCACCACGAGGAAGGTTCCACCTTCTTCTTTTACAAAAAGTGTATGCTCACAGTAACACTTTCTGAAATCTTCCTTCATAAAGTAGCCCTCAATTCGACTGTACCAAGCCCTTGGTGCTTGCCTTAGACCATATAGCGCCTTGTTTAACTTGTAGACCATATTCGCATCTTCTCCTTCTCTTGTGAAGCCTCTGGGTTGTTCCACATAAACATCTTCTGTAAGCTCTCCATGTAAGAAGGCACTCTTCACATCAAGTTGATATACACTCCATCCCTTCTGCGCAGCCAATCCAAGTAGTACTCTAATGGTATCCCACTTTGCAACAGGTGCAAATACCTCATAGAAATCAACTCCTTGAGTCTGCAGAAAACCCTTGACCACTAATCTAGCCTTAAACTTGTCTACTTCACCCTTCTCATTCAGCTTTGTCTTGAAGACCCACTTAACTCCAATAACCTTGGTGTCTTCTGGCAGCTTCACTAGATCCCAAGTGTGGTTTTCTTCTATTGAGTCGATTTCTGCTTCCATTGCCTTCCTCCACTTGTCGTCTCTTACTGCATCTTCAAATGTACTGGGATCATCTTCAGGAATGAACAGAGCCATCATATCTGCATTGTCAAGTTCCACAAACAACCCTCTGTTCTCACAGACATAGTCCTTCATCCATACTGGTCTTGCCTTGCTTCTTCAAGATCTGCTGACCTCAGTGTGAGAACATTCTCCTTCTTCATGTACGTTTGGTTCAGCTACTGCAGCCGCCGGCTCCTGTGTGTCAGCTGCTTCTTCTTCTACTTCCTCTTCTTCTGTGTGATCGTTTAAATCTTCTGCTGCGCCTCCATTAGTGTTATCATGACCTCTCTCTGCTTCGTCACACTCCACAAACTGATCATCTTCGACCTCTTCGTCCCAATCCCACAGTTTCTTCTCATCAAACTTCACATCCTTGCTAATAAGCATCTTTCCGCTCACTGGATCAAACAGCATGTATCCTTTGGACTCCTTGCTGACTCCAAACATCACACACTTGATGCTCTTCTCATCAAGTTTGATTCTCTTCTCATATGGAATATGAGCAAATGCTACACATCCAAAGACACGCAGGTGCTCCACAGATGGTTTGTGCTTGCTCCACTTCTCTGATGGTGTGATATCGCCAATGCTAGCACTGGGACATCTATTGAGAATATGCACTGCATACTGTGCTGCCTCCGGCCAATATTTGAGAGGTACCTTCATCCCAAACAGCATACATCTCACCATGTTCATGATGCTCCTATTCTTCCTCTCTGCTACCCCATTCTGCTGAGGAGTGTAGGCAGTAGTGAGCTGTCTTTTGATTCCTTTCTCAGCACAGTACTTCTGAAAATCCTTAGAGTTGTATTCTCCACCTCTGTCTGTCCTCAAACCCACCAACTGCTCACCAAGCTCTCTCTCAGCTGCGGCCTTAAACTCTTTGAATACTCTGAATGCTTCAGACTTCTCAGCTAGCAAGAATGACCAACACTTCCTGCTATAGTCATCGATGAAGTTGATAATATAGCGTTTCCCACTTACTGAGGTTGGTGAGATGGGACCGCATATATCACTGTGCACCAGCTCCAAGCCACGACTCGCTTTCCATACACCTTTCTTTGGTATGCTTTCTATGATCTGCTTTCCCTTCATACATACCTCACAGACTTCCTTTTCCTTACTGATCTTTGGCAAACCAGTAACCATCTCCTTTTCAGTCAAAATCGCCAGACTGGAGTGACTCACATGACCGAACCTTATGTGCCATATCTCCTCTGCATTCTCTACCATGCTCAGCATCTGGTTCACCTCCATCATCTCATTTTGCTGCATCACCGTAGCTTTGATCACAAACATCCGGTTCCTCGTCATCCTAGACACCATCAGTAGCCTCCTTTGTTGTTTGTGCCAGATTTCACAGAGATCTTCCTCAATAATGATCCTCAACCCTTTCTGCTGTAACTGCCCAACACTCAGCAGGTTGTTCTTCAACCCTGACACATAGTAGACTGATGTTATCATCTGAGTAATTCCATTGATCTCCATCCTCAGTTTTCCTCGTCCTTCTACTTGCATTCTCCTATCGTCTCCCAGCTTAACTTGTTGACGAAACTTGTTGTCAAGCTCGATGAACCATTCCTTGGTTCCACACATATGATTGCTACATCCCGAGTCCAAGTACCACACCTGCTCAGGATCAGCATCCGTTTGTGCCATCAGTAACACATCTTCCTCCAGCTCCGCGTAGTTAGCATTTTTCTCCCAACTTGGACATTCATTCTTGAAATGTCCCATCTTGTGGCACTTGAAACACTCAATCTTGCTCTTGTCAAAGCTAGTGTTTCCTCTATCATATCTTCCTCTACCACCACGATAACCTCCTCTTCCTCGAGTGTACTGATATCCACCTCTGCCTCGTCCTCTTCCTCCCTCGACCTTGAGCACGTGTTCCTCATCAGCATGCTTGCTCAGGTTCTGTTCATGAACAAGAAGAGAACTCTGCAACTCATCTACAAACATCTCCTTAATGTCCTTCGATTCTTCAATCGCACAGACCACATATGTGAACTTCTCAACCAGAGTACGCAAGATCTTCTCAACGATCTTATCATCCGCCATGTCCTTACCAAGATTACGCATGTCATTCGCCACCACCATCACCTTAGAGACATACTCTGTAATAGTATCCTCTTCCTTCATCTCAAGAACCTCAAACATCCTCCTGAGCCTTTGCAACTGAGCACTCTGAACCCTCTTGTTTCCTTGGTACTTTATCTTCATGGATTCCCAAATGTCCTTCGAAGTATCCTTCTTTGCAATAGTCTTCAAGATTGTCTTGTTGATGGATGCAAAGAGATAATTCTTCACCTTGAGATCTTTCAGCTTCACTTCCGCATGCTCGTTCCTTTGAGCATCGGTTAACACCACGTTTCCTCCAGGTAGCACTATTCCCGTTTCGATTAGATCCCACCACTCCTTGGATCGTAACAGATTCTCCATAAGCATTGCCCAATGCTCATAATCACCATCGAATTTAGGAATACTCAACAACGAATCTTTGTCACTCATTCTCACGTTTTTGAACTTGCAATATAAATGGATTGCAAGGCTCTGATACCACTTGTTGTTTAAGCAATACGAGAGTATGAAAGACAAGAGACAAAGTTACTGCAATTTTCTCATTTTTCTCATTGAAGCTGAAACAACTACGTAAACAACTTAAATAGCAAACTGAAACAAATCTAAACCACTTCCTAATAACTTGGAAACAACTAACTCCACTTCCTACAAGTCAGGAAGACTTATTCATAAACATAACATGACTCAACTACTCCTACAAACTCGTTATTGACTTCTTCAAGCTTCAATCCGACTCTAAAACAACAGCCACAGAGTCCACCGGTACGACCCGGGTTCCGATTCGCGCCAAGAGATCCAACAGTCCGGTGACGAGAAAGTCAGGATCCACAACTAAAACAACCACCACGAGTGATTAGGATCTTCGCGAAGCAGTTCGGCGCTCTCCTGTTACTCGCCGGGCTGATTCAATTGATATGGAAAGTAACTACAAAGGAGCCGCCTTTATCTCCTTCCTCGAGTTTTCCAATCGAAACGGAGATGGTTTTGTCGGAGCTAGAGAGCAGGATCTGTAAAGTTGATGGGTTGGCGAAGATGATGCAGGCGCAAGTCGAGCTTCTCGAGAAGAAGCCGAAACGAGGGGAGTTCGGGAGAGAATCGAATCAGCATCTTCCGCGTTGGAGAGCGAGCTTAAGAAGGTAGATTCTAGGTTAGATACGTTACATGGTTCAGTAGAGGAAGTGAATTCTAAACCTTTTGTGTCAAGAGAGGAGCTAGAGAGAGGTTTACAAGGAGTTAAAGAAGGGTGAAGTTCTTGATTCTTATGTTAGCATTGATGAGTTGAGGGCTTGTGCTCGTGACATTGTGGATGAAGAGATTGGGAAGCATGCTGCTGATGGGCTTGGATTAGTGGACTATGGGTGGGTGGGGGGGGGGTTGTGATGGATCATTCGGATCCTTATCTTCTTGGAAGTGGAGGTGGTTTGAGACGAGTAGGCGAGGAAGGGTTCATAGTAAAGCGGTTAAGATGCTGACGCCGAGTTTCGGGGAGCATGGACAGTGTTTTCCTCTGGAAGGAAGCAGTGGAGTGGTTATGTGCAAATCAGGCTTAGAGCGCCAATAGTACCTGAGGCTGTTACCTTGGAACATGTCTCTAAGGTTAATACTATTAAGATTGGTTTATACTTTATATATGTTAATTTGGTATTTAGGTATTGAGATGTCTTGTACAATGGATTGGATTACTGTTAGTCAATGTGTTACTGAATAGAGAGGGCAATAACTAGTTTTGTAAATTTCGTTTTTTTGTAGCATGAGTTTCACTTTAGGACACTGGTTGTGTTCTTGTACTAAATCCTTGTCAACAATACTGATATTACGGTTTATGCACCATGAAATCGATCAGGCTGTGACGTATGACAGATCAAGCGCTCCAAAGGATTGTCGTGTGTCAGGATGGCTAGAAGAAGACAAAGATATGGAGAGTGAGACAAGACTCCTTCTAACAGAGTTCACTTCCGACTTGGACTGGTCCAACGCACAGACATTCGACATTGCGGATTCTGCTCCCTTTGGACTTGTCAACACTGTAAGGCTAGACTTCACATCGAACCATGGAAGCTCTTCACACACTTGTATCTACAGATTCATGGTTCATGGCCGTGAGCTAGACTCGGTCTCTGTTCTTCATGCTTGATCTCGAGTTCCATGTTGAGTTCATCTTCTCTTTGTAACATTCCCTTGTAGATATATTTTCTTCATGTGATGTATTCAGTATTTGTATTGTTGTATATACTTCACATCTTTGTACCATCTTTAGATTTTCTTACCTTCCAATAGGAAACACACATTGATCTTTTTCTAAATCTGGTTTGATTCGGTTTATTTGGTTATGGAATCTATTCACCGAATTGAAACCAGAGAAAAATAGTTTGGTATTCGGTCGTGTGTCTCTCTGTCTTTATTATGGTTGATAAAACATGTACTTCCTTCCCTCTTTTTTTTGAACAAAGTACTCCCTTCCCTCTATATTAAAATGTTATCGCGTTTTAAGATACAACTAGAGCTCAACCCGCGTTAAAACGCGGATTATGTTTCTTTTATTTAGTTTACAAAATTGGCAAAAAAATATTATAGAAATCATACTATTAGATAATATTTTTGGTTATTTAGGTTGGTATTGTTATCATATCTGTGTAGCCAATAACAAATTTATGTTGTATTCTAAGTAAAGTAGTATTTAATTCCATTTCTGTTTGCAGTGTTCCTAATATCTTAGTTTTTGTATGGCTAAAATATAAAAACAGAACAATAAATATATTTTTCTCAGGTTATAATATTACTTAATCAATTAATGGGAATATTATTTAACAATTTAGTATAATATAAAAAATAAATTAGCAAGCTTCAATATTTTTAGGAAATATAGTTTGTTTTTAGGATATATAGTTTGTTTGTTTTGGAGGTATTAGTATAGTATTTAACTTCACAAAACATATTTAAACAAATACCTAAAATAATGGAAGAAACATTTGTTAGAACTTAAAATTAATGAAATGGTTCTACTAAGACTTCTCTATAGTAGATAAAAATAGTGACTCTATTTTAATAGAGTAGATTATTAAAAACGAAAATTATTTAAAAATATTACCGAAATGTAAATTAAAAAATAGCCAGCTAATTACAGAATATTTTATGAAATATCATTGGTTATACAAATTTTAATTAATTCAAGTTTATTAAAAATATGAAAGCATTTGCATATTGAAACATAAAATCAATACTATTAAACCTTGTATATTCTTCAAACAATGATTAATTTTTAGACATGTGGTACTGTACGATATGCCATGAAAAGGAAGTGTGTGAGTGTATTCAAATGGACCATAACTTGCAAGTGTGAATTGTGGAATCAACGGAGTGACGACTTCGTATAGTCTTCACCGTCTTGCCTTCACGCGTTGCCTTGTCCGAAAGCTCCCCAACACATCACATGCATACACTATGCATATTCTCGGTCAAAATCAAAATCATATGAAACGTAAATTTTCTAACAAAAGTCAGCCCACCTTGTTAATTTCTAAATAGTATTAATTGCAGATTAACCTCGAGAGATGTATAAACATGCCTGATTGTCTTTTTCTATTACAGACGACTTGCACTTTCTGGCATAACACAATATGGAGAGTTGTATAAACATGCCTGATTGCTTTTTTTCTATTACAGACGACTTACAGTTTCTAGCATAACAATTTGGACTAAACAACTTTTAAACACTGGAGAATACCCAATTTTACGGTTAAATCACATGAAAACAAAACTCTTCTAATCAAGTCAAACCCA
>OVBX01007765.1:0-10532 GCA_900406325.1 Erucastrum elatum
TTTTGGCATTATACATAAATATGGGTTGCATATCGTAGCCTAAAGGGTCCTATGGATAGATAGTTAGTTTCGGTTTGTGATATAGTTATGAGTTCTAATTTCCCTTATAACAAAGAGGGAATTTTTTTAATATTTGGCGGTTGTCTAAATTTTGTCTAAGTTTTTGGCACCAATGAATGCTACAAGTATAAAAATTGAATTTTTGTCTTTTCGCTTCGTAAAAATCTTGCAAAATACTAAGTAGCATTGATTTAATGTTATGATAAAGTTAGGTATCCAAACTAGTCACTTTTAGTAGCAGTTTGTGAATTCGTGCTACCGTGATGTGCTACTAATACTTATATTTCTTGTAGTGGTTCTTCTTGCCCTTAAAAAGAAAAAGTGGGAAGATGATATTGGCTGTTTTATGGAGCTGCAAACAGGTTGAAGACAGGCGATGATGATTTGTAGAAAATGACCGGAACCTTCGCCGTTCACCGGTGGCACACAATTCGAGAAGCTGTTTCATCTTCTATTTTATGCAGTCACCTGTGTAGTCTTTTTTTTTTGTAACAACAACGCGTTTTGTTTTTTTGATGTATGATAAGCTCACGTTTTTAGAGCTTCTGGGTCATTATTATTAAATTCTCTTTATTAAATTAATAATATTGGGTTGACAAAAGAAAAGCTTCATCTAAAAAAGAAAAGAAAATGGGTACAAAATAATATTGTTTGAAAACTTGATTAGTAGACTTAATGAATTCTGTTTGGACACAAGAAAAATTATTTTTCTTCTACCAAAATCGAAATCAATAATGACTCGGGATGAGTTTTCTGGTACTCAAGCAGGTTTGGTTCTGATCGGTTTGTGTTTCGGGTTTTTGGGATCAAATAATCAATATAAAAATACTGACATTTTGATTCAAAATCATTTCTTTTAACAACAAACTACACAAAACAAAATATCAATATAAAAGTATTGTACATTTGCGTTCTAAATAAAAGGATTGGAGAGGGAATAATACATGTATAAAATTAAGTTATCCTAGACTTTTATATATAAAATAATTTGTTATACAAACTGAAAATACAAATCAATTTTCATAGAAATCTAGCGCTTTGAATAAATGGTCGAGATCATAATAAATTAAACACAAAATAATTCTCAAGTATGTTATTTCATGCATAAAATATTGGTTTAATCATCAAAATCAAATTCAATAGGAAATACATACCTTGGTTTTATGTTTGCAGATTATTTGACCCAGTAAAGCTAATTAAAAAATTTGCAGATTATTTGCTTTATTGCAAACATTGGTTTTATATTTGACGTTTAGTAAACGTTTAAGAATCATAACACAGTTATAATACTCCCCTATTATGTTTGTTGTTTAAAATACATTTGTCCCTATTATTTGTAACACGAAAATAGAAAGCAATATAATTTTATTATTTATATATAATAACACCAAATCAATCAAACTCCGGTTTCAATCCTAACTACCAATAAACCTAAAAAATACAAATCTTAAAAAAACCATTAAAACAGTTGATACATATTTTATGATGAAATACATTCGTTACAATAAAAAAATTTGACAAAGGAAACAAACTCGCGCTTTGAAAGCGCGGATCAAAATCTAGTATATTATTAAAACTAAAAAAACTTTTAGTACTGTTTAGAAACAAGAATAACTTGATAAACGAAAAACTGTTTAGAAACATAGATAGCAGATTAAATATTTTTTATTTACACATTTAGTCGTTGCATTTTCAATAAATTAATTATTTCCTTTTATATTTCTTATTTACAGATTTTGTCACTATATTTAAAATCAATTTAAATTATCAATTACAATGGTTATTCTTTCTTTGTAGTGAAAATGTAAACACAAACTGAACTATATAGTGTATATATATATTATAAAAATATACTATTGCTTAATTTAGTTTAGTCAAATATAAAAATTTCAAAAAATCAATTTTCAAGCAAATAAAATATCATAAAATGAATAATAATATAAAGAAACTAATACAAAAATTACAATTTTTAATATGTTGTTTCATTTCAAAATAATTTAACAAAAAAATAACAGGTTAATATATGAATTGTACAATTACACTAAAATATACATTTTAATATAATATTATGTACAAATAATAAATATTATTATCAAACAGATATATTATAAATAATATATTTTACTCTATATATAAGTTACAAAAAAAAATATACATGAATTTTTTTTATAAAACAAACGGTTTATGAGTTTATATTGAATAGAAGTTAAATCAAACATTTGTACAGAATGCGGGCCAAGTTCTAATTTATATTAGTTGGAAAGCATTCTAAACTGGAGTAAAATATTTTGGTAGTCTTTATAGCATCAAATGCAATTTTACGGAAACCAACTTTATCGACCGGTAGAACATTCAGAGACAAACTCCGCAGAAAAATGTTCAAAACTATTTTGTTAAAAGATAATTATAAAGACAATACTATTAATAAAAAAATCAAAAATATTTTTAAGAAAAATATGTTAAAATATTAGTAAGCTACATTATATCTTTTATTATTACCCAAAAAGTAGTTTTTGGTTATTTGATCTCTTTTATAAGAACTTATGAGAGAAAGTTAAATAAATATTTTATTTATTTTTTTTGGTTATTAAATTACTTCCTCAAAACACCGTTGATGTATTTTAATATATTTGTTATCTGTAGCAGAGACAAAAAAACTGTAAATATGATAGTTTAACATTTTACATAACCAACTGTTATATGTTTGGAGTTAAATTTTTTAAAAAAATATTTTATTTATAACTTACAGATTTAAATTTTTGGAACTTTTATTATGCTACATTTGATTCATCTGTACTTAGTCCATGAATAAACCTTTACATTTGTAAATGGCATTTATAAAAGTAGATTTTCTCTTACTTTGTTGATGCTACAATTGATTCATCTGTAATTAATCTATGAATAAACATTTACATTTGTAAAATGGCATTTATAAAGTAGATTTTCTCTTACTTTGTTTATGCTACATTTGATTCATCTGTAGTTAATCTATGAATAAACATACACATTTGTAAAATGGCATTTATAAAAGTATATTTCCTCTTACCTTTTTATGCTACATTTGATTCATCTGTAGTTAATCTATGAATCAACATATGCAATTGTAAAATGGCATTAATAAAAGTAGATTTTCTCTTTAATTTTCTCATTATCGAGCCATGATTTTTGTATACACAAGTACATATCATACTTTTGTATACAGAAAAACATATCAGAAAAAATAAATAAAAAATAATAGGGAAAATATTTTTTTAGACCAAAAAAATAATATTCATGTCCCATTAGACTAATCTTAGAGCATAAATAACGATGCCCTACATTTGGGTGGGTCCGTGGGTATATTTTGCCCAAATACTAATCAAAAATGGGTAATAAATCGTGGGACGGACCTTAATGAAGGTCGTCCTGTGGTCGTCCGTTAATGCCAGCTGTCGGGCCCGAAACGCAGCGTAGAAGAGATTGAGGGGAATCACGACTTTCCCTATCATTTTCGATCTAAAATCGAAACGAGTATTCAGAGACGGCGACGGAAGCGATTTATCGACACTTTGATTTCATCGGAATCACGCGATGAGATTCTCCCTCCGGTAGCTCCTATCGAAGCCGACTCTCTCCCGCATCTCTCCCGAAGCCGTCTGCAGATTCTCACAAGGTTTCGTCTCTCGATTTCGTCACGAAATTTCAATAAAAAAGTTTAGTCTTTCTCTGTAGTTTAGGTTTCTCGATCTCTCGAATCCTCCGGATGCGTTTGTAGATTTGATGATTTGTTTGATGATTTGTTTGGTTGATTAATTTTTTTTCTCGATCTAGTGTGTTTTTGTTTTTGATTTTCTCGATCTAGTTCCTCGCACTCGGGTTTCGTAGAAGTTTTGTTTGTTAAGTGAATATTGTTTGTGATGATTTGTAAATTATATTTTGTGATGATTTGTTTCGGTTCCGTAAGTTATCGATAATGATCGTATTCTGGTTTTTTTGAAGTTGTCGATCTAGTTCCCCGGACTAGGGTTTCAGTAAGTTGTGATGATGTTCGGTTATAGCTTAGGTTGTTTGATATTAGTTTGACACCTCATTGCTGGAGTTAAAGTTGTTTTTTTATTAAACAAGCTACATATTAACCTAAGGACAATTATGAGTCCCACTAATAATCATAACTTTTAAACAAAGTCCTTCACTAAGTCCTACACAATAAATATCAATATTATAAACATAAGACTTGGACTTTTGTCCTACCGTTATTTATGTTCTTATATGTTTTATGTTCTGTTAGACTAAATATTTTCAAAATGGCAATATTGCCCTTGATTTCAATTGAAATTTTTAAATTATAATTAATAAACCAATTAGTAATTAAAATATAAATTTCAATTAAAATAATTTTAAAAATATATGAAAATCCCCAAAAACCTAAATATTTCTAAATAAATATATAATTATAATTTAATTTCGTAATTACAATTAATAAATCATTATAATGTATTTATATATATTTACTGTTATAATAAAATATATTATTCATATATGGAAATTGTTTTTCCAAATAATTTTTTTTAATGAGTCAAAATTTTAATTTGAAATTCGTAGTTATAATTAATAAATCATTCTAATGTATTTAGATATATTTAATTTTATAATAAAATAATTATTACAATTATAATACATAATAACATCAAACATAAAATTCATTATAATGTATTTATCTTATAAAATATATTGTTATAATTGAAACAAAATATTACCAAATACTTTTCCCATTAAATCACGATTTTCTTTTTTAAAATCAATTTAACAAATAAGATAATTGAATATTCCAAAATATTTTCTTTCCATAATTTTTGTAACTGATTATCTTTATCCTTATCCATAGAATATGTATTCAACTATATTTAAAAAAAAATTAACATGTTTGAAATCGAGTTCTACTAGCTTTAGATTTATAATATTATGCAGATTCTGATTTCTATAGGTTTGAGATTTATAGTTATGTGTAGATTTTGTTTTCTACAGATTTTAGAAAGATATGTAAAATGCAGAATGTGTTTTCTACATATTTTTAGATTACTATTATTTATGTAGATCACGTATTCTAAACATAGTAGATTCAATGAAAAAAATGGATCATATTTTTTACTGTGTAGAATCTCAATTATGCTTTTTGTCGAACAAAATATGAAATTATTATTTTAACATTTTTAGAATTAAAAAAATACCAATATGTTGATATAAGTATTTCATCACTTATTACTATTTTTATATATTTTTTTTGTTTGTAAAACTATTTATTTCATTTATTTTGTGAATTATTAAAAGATATTATAGAAAAAATTGGTACATAAAAGAAATTAGTCTAATGGGACATAGACACCATTTTTTTGTCTAAAAAAAACAATTTTCCTATAACAATAACATGAAAAGAGGTTTGAAAAAGGCAAGAACTTTGTGCACAAAAAAATTAAGAACTAGCATATCTTCAACTAAAGAAAGAGAATACATTACGGAAATATAGTTCTGCGTGTGAGATTGGATTATAATCCTACAAAATCTGTTTAACACATTTTTTTTGGAAAAAAAAAATAAATTTACCAGCTGTTTCTTTCCCACAATTTTTTCAATTTTAGAGCTTTTTTCTCCAATACATAACTTTCTTCAACAACGTTTTTTTCTATTAAACCCTGAAACACTGTCGGGGGTTTTCTGTTACTGTACTTACTTCTCTCCCACGTAATGGATCCGTGCACTTTCTTATGTATTACTGTCGGAAAATTGGTTGTTAGGGCACCGCCGTCTGTTACCGACGCAGCATCTGGTAAAAGGGTTCTGTAAGATCAAATTAAAGAGTTTCCCACGTCAAGTCGTTACTGTTCCCGTTCTTTTTCGAACCGAATCAGAATCCTAGACTCCCAGTCCCGGTTGTGCTCCGGTGAAGTGTCAGCCGCTGCTGCTCGCTTCACTGTAAGCAAGGCTCAGATCGAATGGTCTCTCATGAAGCCTGAACGGAATGTCCTCTCCGTCAAGCTTTATTCCTCTGTTGCATCGTGTGGTCTCGTCCCTTCTGTGGGTGAGAAGCTAATTGGTCGCTTTAGGGTTTCATTAGATTTGAAAACGGCGGAGACAAGGACGTGTTTGGCTCACCACAGCTGGGTTGAATTGGGCACTAATAACAAGAAGAATCCGGACCTCCACGTCAGCGTTCGGGTTGAACCTGACCGGAGATTTATGTTTGAGTTCGACCGCGAGCCCGAGTGTAGTCCCAAGATTT
Organism: Erucastrum elatum; assembly: GCA_900406325.1. Lineage (NCBI taxonomy): Eukaryota > Viridiplantae > Streptophyta > Magnoliopsida > Brassicales > Brassicaceae > Erucastrum > Erucastrum elatum. The sequence continues at coordinate 6,317 of OVBX01007765.1, forward strand.
TTCTAGTACATGGAAACAAGAAACAAGCTGTTTTCACATGCAAGTTTGGAATCAGAAACTCCCCAAGTCTTACAAGGTCAGTAACATTTCTCACTCTTTTTCATATTATTATAATTAAGTACTATATGGTTCGTACTACTTGTAGAATCGCCAACTTTATAAAATTTAATCATTCCATGTTATTTGATCAAAAAAAAAAAAAATCATTCCATGTTAATTCTGCAGATCATTGTCTTTGACAACCGGAAAGAAACATACTTGGAAGGGAAGGAAAGGTTGGTCGATAACGATCCATGATCTCTCTGGCTCACCAGTAGCTATGGCTTCAATTGTCACACCTTTCGTAGCATCACCCGGTTCCAAGCGCGTGTCTAAGTCTAGCCCCGGCGCGTGTCTCATCCTTGGCCTGATGGCTACATAATGAAGCCATGGGGTCGTCTCGAGGCATGGCGTGAGCCTGGCTCCTCTGACGTTCTTGGTTACCGGTTCCATCTATTTCAAGATGACATCGCTACTGAAATCTCCTCATCGTCCACGATTAGGACAAAACTAGGAGGGAGCTTTGTCGTCGATGGAAACATCGCTGCCGCGGATACCAACACGGCTGCTTTGACACTGTCGGATGGAAGTTTTGATATTTCTTTGAGTACTGTATCATCGAAGACCTGTTCAGAATGCGGGTCGGATTTCGGGTTTCTTCTACCCCAAGCGCAACAAAACTTGTGGTTTGTGATGTCGACCACGGTGGAAGGAGTTGAGAAACAGAGCAGGCCTAAAGTGGAAGTAGGGGAGAAGTACGTGAAATGCGTGGAGGATGCTGCGGCGCACGTGGCTTTAGCAGCGGCGGTTGATTTAAGTATGGATGCTTGTAGACTATTCTCTCACAAGATTAGAAAAGAGCTGAGATAGCCAAGGTGGATTTATGATTGATTAGTTGTCTTAATCCACTGGAGTAGTTTTGTTTCTTGTGGGAAAAGTTTATGGAAAGTATTTTTGAATTTTATGGTAAATGTTAGACTTTGAACTTGTAGAGTCCAAAGGTTAATCATGTCTGATGTCTCCAATTATTTTGAAACAAGTTCCTTACTTAATAGTTTCATCTTGACGACGAACATTTCCTCTAGTCGTTGCCAGAAGAACATCACAACAGAATATCAATTGACAATGCAGTATCTGTTCGCTTATTGTTGTCTTTATTGTTGTCTTCTACTTTGGGTATCGGAATGGTTGAAAATGATTTTCTGTCAAATTAAATATGCAGAATTGATTGATGGATCTTTATGATTCTGATCATTAAAATATTGTAGTAACTTACATAAACTGAAAATGTTAAAAATATACTAGACAAAGAAATTGATTCCACGCAAATCTGAAATGTAGTATGGATAGAGAAACGTTTTTAATTTATGTTATACATAGTATTGATACGTATTTTGAGAAGATTACCAAAGAAAAATACTTAGGGGATGTTATTTAATTAGGATTTAAAATCAACTGTCAATGTTTTGTAATCAAATATTTTATATGTTTATCTATTGAGGGTACTCTGTTTATTTTGATATGTTAAAGTCTTTGGAGTTGCTTGTTTCTTATTTTGTGGCTCTAAAACTAGGCGCAAGAAATGGAGAAAACAGAGACTAGTACTCTGGTTTTCATATATAAATATGTAGTGATTAATATTGTATAATGCGAGCAGAAAATCACTTATCTACGTAATGATCTCTATTTAATTCTGTCCATATCATTTTCTACTCTACTGAAACATTCCTCTGTTTTTCTAGAACAAAAACTAAACAGAAACAACGGAGGAGCATGAAGAAAACCTGCACTTTTATGCAGAAAACAACATGGTAGAGAGCTCCTAATAATCCTTGGAGCCTTGTTGAAGATCACCAGGAGACTATACAACTCTTTCAATATGCTGTGGTTGATGTTTTGTCTTCAAAAATATCCTCTCCGCAACTTCAGCCAAGAAAGCATGGGAGCTACTTCGACACTCCTATCAAAGTAAAGATGGTCAAGTTAAAAGCCTTGAGAAGAGATTTTGACACTACAAGAAAACGTCTCATATATAGCATGAGAAAAACGCTATTAGCACAGCGTTATGGCAAACGCTATATCTTCTCCCGCAATCTTTTCTCAAGCACTTTAGATAGCGTTTTCTGTATGCAATGTTAAAATATTAGTTTGATAGCATTTATTTGTTATGCAATTATATAACTTATAATAGCGGATAATAATTGCTGTCGTAACATTATTAAAAAAAATTATATCAAAATTGTTTACAAAATAAAAATATTTTAAAATTTAATATATCAAAATTGTTTACAAAATAACCAAAACCTATAAATAAAACTAAATCTAAAGCCAACAATGGACAGAAGTCTTGAACTCACTTGACCTAAACTATGTTGATTTGTTACATGTAACCCAAAGATTGCACTCACATCCTCCAATACTCAGACTTCCACGATTGAAGTGTAAAAGAGTAAGGTTGTTCATACACAGTCTTCATCGTCCTTGGACTTAGCGTTGAGACCATCAGATCCAGCTTGGTTAAGACCAGTGAGATAAGCTGCAATTAATCAAACAATCACTTAAATTTGAAAAATATTTGCCTTTCTATGTGTATAATAACCTTAGATCAAATGAAATACTGATTTTCTTCTCGACAAAGAGACTTAGAAAAAAAAAAGATTTAGACATCTCTTCAACACACAAAGTCTACGCTACCTTACAAATCTACATGTGAAGACTTACTCTTAAGATAAAAAGAAGAGTAATCACAGAATCAACTACCAAACAGATGAGAAAGATGAACAACTTACATCGATATCACTTGTTGGAAGATAAAGACCCGTTTTGTATGAGCCAAGAACTAAACTAATTTGATACAGAATCAAAAGAGAAATAAACAGAAGCAAACAAACAAGAGGAATCAATAACAGAGAAAGTAGCAGAGGTTGTTGAAACAGCACCTGATTCAACGATATCTTGAAGTGTAGTCATCCGTTTATATAGTTCCTCCTTTAACTATGAACTCAACCTGTAATCACACAAAGAATCAGAAAGGACATGAGAATCCTTTAACCAAAATCCCAAATCAGCCGAAACCCTAACCATAAATCAATCGCAACCCCAACTAAACATGAAAACTCTAATTTACCAAGAAGGTTCAAGCTTAGGGGAGAGGTCAGAGATTTCAGTGGGAGAGATAAACATAGAGGATGGCCGTGAGAGAAGAAGGCACACAGAGAGAAAAAGACATTCGAAGTATTAAAAGAGCATAACTTTGCACTAAAATAAGTTTTCACCCTTGGCAAGAAAGTGGGGTTAACGGGTGCAATAGCTGTTTTGGAAGGCATAACCTTAACAGGATAGAATCCCAGCATCGTCCCAGACAAGTTCAGCGCAGCTCTTGCACCAGCTACAAGTCCCCAAAAGTTGCCGAGAAACAAAAAAAAAGTCAAGACAAAGAACACACAACAAACAAAATGAAAGCTTTAGGTGAGGTAGATCAAACTGAAATGGTAGTTAAGTTCTTAGAATTTATTCCCAAAAGATATGCTCCAATGTCATCACTGATGGAAGAAAAAAAAGATCTAAAGACAGTTACATTTGCTGAGTTGGTGGGATCTTTGGAAGCTCATGAAAAAAAGTTCTCCCCTGGAGATGAAGAACATTTGAAGATACACATTATGCACATTTTAGAGGCTCTAATTTCAGAGATAATGGGAAGACAAGTTGCTAAGAGAAGGAAAATAAGTGGTGGCATTTCTGCAAGAGAGATAGCCATGATGAAGATGAATTCTACTTAAAGAATGTAAAAACTAATTGGATTGTACATTAACCAACAGAACAAGAAAAGAATAATACAACCTTACCGAACAGAGGTTGGTATGTGAGGAAGCAAGAAGCCCATAAAATCAGATGCATAAGAAACAAAATCTTAGCCGTTGCCCCAAACTATGTCATCGAGTAATCTGTTTGACTGGCAGATACATTTGTAGTTAGAAGCTTAAAATGCTAAAACCTTGTAGTGTTCAATCATTTGAAACTAATTTTATTGGGTACGGTAAAAAAGAATTATGAAAGTAAAAAGAAAAGACATGACGTCAAAATCAACCACAAATTAAAATCACAGCCGCAAAGTAAAAAACCAAATGGAACAGCAAGCAAACTCTTAACTAAAGATGTATTGGATCAACAAGCAAAG
>OVBX01007766.1:0-10532 GCA_900406325.1 Erucastrum elatum
ACTTTAATATATTTAGCGGGAAACTAAAATACTTTTAGCGGGAAACTAAAATAGACGACTTTCTAGACGACTTACAAGTAAGTCGTCTAGGAAGTCGTCTGGTTTAAAATATTTAAACGGGAAAAGAAAGTCGTCTAAAGTCATCTAAAGTCGTCTAACTTTAACAATTCAATAGACGACTTAATTTTAAGTCGTCTAGACCCTAAACACAATCCCTAAACAAATTTAACTAATTAAACACTTCAAAAAAATCAAATTAAACTTAACAATTGTTTACTATACACTAAAACAAGCACGAATAGGTAAAAATTCACATTTTCAAAAAATCATCCAAGCTTTCCAAAATCTAACCCTAACAAAACAAACAATACTACTACATATGTTCTCAAACCCTAGAACCAAAGAATATCATGATTAACCACTTTCACTCATCTATGTTGAAAACTATTCAAATTTCTTATTTTTTAATTTACATCACTTATAAATGTTTATAATTACATGATTTTAATTTTTCACCCCTCAAAATATTTTTTAATTTTTTTTAAATTATTTTTAAGATCATTAACTCCAGACGACTTCCATGGAAGTCGTCTAGACGACTTCCAAAATATCAGATGACCCAGATGACTTAATAGGGCTATATTCGTAAAAATGGTAGCGATTTTTTTGTTTGGTCACAAGGGGCTGGCTGTAATTTCACATGGCCTTGAGGTTAAGTTTCTATTNATCAAGTTTTGAGTCATAAGTTGCAAAAACCCCTAAAACTAATCGAAACAATACATGAAAAATTGTACTCACCATAAAAACTATAAACAAGATTTTAATTTAACAATTCCATTATAATTAACTGAAGTAATGAAAGTTAACAAAAATAAAATAAAAGAAGAATATACATCACTAGAGGAAGCATACGCTTAGCGACTGGAAATTGTTCCATTATATTTTTAAAATTGTTATTCTTGAGGCTCCAGATATCAGGGTGGTAAAAAATCATATTTTTCATTGAATTTGTTTGTTGTAAAAGATATGATGTTAGTTCCGTTACAACTGAATACATTTTCTAATACAATTATTGTACTTATTAATGAGATTGTGTTATATTTCAATTATACGTCAGTGTGAATATTTTAACTTGCTTTTTAGTATAAATAATCTAAATTCATTTCTATTTTGTTTGCTTGTTGTGAAGCTATTTTATTTTGTTTCTTTGTTGGATTATGTAAAGACATACTGTATTTTTTAGTTTGTGTCAATAATGAAATTATGGTTGAATTTTTTTTTAGTACATAATATTTTAATTTTCACATTTGTTAAATTGAATACAATGATGATGATTGGTTCAACTGTAGCTCTAAAAATTTAGCTGTGAGTAAGTTGACTGTAGCTGTAAAGTTCGTACTGTAGAATTTTTTGCAGAAACTTTTGATGTAGTTAAATTTGTTGTAGCTGTAGGCTATAAACTGTAGATATTTAAAAATAAAATATGTGGTGTATATATAAAAATAATTATTTTCTTATCAACTAAAATAATATATATTAATATTTTTTTCTAAATTATCAAAGTTTACTATTATTTAAATGTGATATGTAAATAATAATTTATGTTATTTAAAATATTTTAATAGTTCTAAAAACACACAGAATTAAATTTAAATATTTATAGACGTTTTTATTATGATAATCTAATTTAATTGATATTATAAATAGTTTATTCATTTTACAGTTTCTACAGCTTAAAAAATGAGGATGTGAGTTTTTTGTCTAAAATACATAAGAAACAAAATTGCTTTATTTTTTTTACTGTAGCTTTAAAAATAAAGCTAAAGTTTAATTGGTAAAAGTTAATAGAAATTTGTTTTACTTTTTAACTAACAAAAATAAAGTTATAACATGATTGGTAAAGTTTATTGATTTAAAAATAATTAAAATTAAAATAATGAGATAAAGTCTAATCAATCAACCCCACTAACCTACATTCTGTGTTCACAATACTTACAAAAGTATTTTTATACAGTTATCTAAATAATTAAAAAGGTTTTCCACTTTCCTAGATATTTCCATAGATTTATCGAGATAATTATGACAAGGTTATACTAAGATAACTTTATAGAATTATCTAAATAATTAAGATAAACTTATCAAGATATTCTAATAGAATTCCCTAAATTTACGATTAAAATAGACGAGATTTATTTTTGTATTTTTTTATTTTTTATTTTTTGTATTTTTGAGACTATAAATACATGCACACTTAAATACTTTCTCCATCTCTGCAAAGTTGTTTTTCATTCCAACAGTTTTAAAACGTAGAAGCTGCGTTGTTGGCCGCATCTAGTACGAGTCATCGGGACAGAATAAATTGATTTCGATCACGAACCGATCTCCCGGCTGAGAGAACATGGAGATGACGTCATATTCGGATCCAAAAACGGAGACTTCATCCGATTCCAAACCTCGAATGGACGAAGCGCCGTCAGAGAAACTTGGAGATTCTTCAACTGTTTGGGATGATCCAGTAGAATCCCCAAAGGAAGGAGAGGAAGAGGAAGAGTGCGGGCTTTGCTTGTACATGAAAGAAGGTGGTTGCAAAGACTCATTCACGGCTTGGGAAGTTTGTGTGGAGGAAGCTAAGAAGAAGAAAGAAGATTACGTCCCCCCGTGTAGGGAAGTCAGTACTACGTTGTTTAAATGTATGGTTGCTCACTCCGATTATTACGAGCCTATCTTTACAGCGGAAAAAGCTGTGAAGATGGAGATGGAATTCGATAAGAACAAGGTCGAAGAAGAAGAGAAGGAAGTGGCTGCGAGGAAGCTAGCTCAGGGTTGACTTAGAGTATAAACTTAAATTTTTAACGGTTTGTTTTTGCTTCAAGGGATTTATCAATATTGGATAATGTTTCAGTATTCAAGAACTCTTTGTTTTCTTTTGTTGTTTCGTAAGGTGCTTCCTTATTTGAATGTGTTTTTGTTCTTACGAAACAGACAAGGTCGTGTGTTTTTACTTAGTGATTGATTCTTGGTTCCAGCATTTTTGTACTAGCTAGGTCTGAAGATCAAGTTGAAAGTTGACTTGTTTGTTGGGTGTTACAATTCGATATCTAAGATGCAGATTTGCTCATCCATGGTTTGCCTTGGGTTTCGCATTATAGAGTGTGATGGAAATTCACATAACTCCGTACCTGTTTGTCATGTTCATTCATATATTATTACTTCATCTTTGGACACAGTGATGTTAATGAGTTAGCCGCCGCCTAGTATAAAATTATTTTTTGTCAGCTTTGATCTGAAGTTTCTTTGATTTGAACGAGAGGCCAGCATTGTCTCTGGTTTATCTTTGTTAGTATGTTTTAGATTGGTGAGCATTGTTCAACCCAAATTTGCAGCCATTCTCGTCAAAACTAAACTAGGATCAAACAAAGTCGGTTCTGATAAGAAAGAGCAAAAAAAAAACATTCCTCCCATACGGCTCACTGGACCCTATTCACTAGAGAACGGTATTGAGCATGATGTTGCTGTACAAGTATGTTACAAGTAGATGTTAAAACAATGATCTAAAGAAAAACACTGATTGTACTCCAAAAGATGAAGCAATTACAAGGGTTAGAGAGAATTGCTAGAGAGTACTAGACAAGTATTATTGTTGCTTAGATATATTCTTTATATAGTGAAGTCTTCCTTGGCATTCTCTTCCCGTGAGTTGTTAAGGTGACTTGCACATCTCCACGTCATTAATCCTTGCACACCTCCACGTCACTGATCCATACGTAACAAGTACCTCATTTTAGTTTATAAGTCTCCTACTTCATTGTGTATGAATTCTTTGTAAACTTATGGTAATGATCTATAAGCTGGTTTAAGAATCTTAATCAATGTACATTATGATTGCCAAAAAGCGTTGTTTCTGCCTATTGAAAGGCATGTGAGCATATTGTAATACAAGGTGGTTATGGTTAAAGTTTTGTGATTGCTTGATGTATCTATGTCTGGGAACCTCACTTATTTTTTTTTGTCACTGATGGGAACCTCACTTCATATCTTACAAATACTTTAGCATTAATGTGTTGTTATGTTCATTGATCCTAAGTTTGTGTGGTGATTGAACATACAGTGAAATTCAGAATAAGCTCAAGATCTTACATCGAGTTCTCTTTAGGTTCTTTTGATTCATGATTTGTTCGTTTTGTCTGTAGACTAGGCTTCTTTTTTAGAGACCCTTTGACTTTGAGACTTTGAGCCAGGGAGCTAAGAAATCGTCTAAAACAGTTTTCTTTTTTCTTTTTTAGGTTGTAGATTAGACAAAGAAGAACATGCATAGAGTGCAATACAAGTAAAGTATTCAAGATCGAGTAAACAAATTGATTTGGAAAGGAAATATTCTGATATTCATGGTTAAGATGGTTAAAAGTAGCTAGGTTGTCTGTTTTAATGACTTTGTTGTCCTTTCAGGAGTACAGACACAAGAGCACACCACCGTGTTTCGTTCATTTCCTCATTACATTAGTTCACTTAAATACTGTCTAACGTTTTTAAAATTCATACTGAATCTTAGCAGCTATGTAGATCATTCGAGAAAGATTTTCTTTCGATCGAGTAATCGAACCACGACAAGTTTGGATATGCCTTTGTATGATTAGTCAACATCGAAATATGATGGTTAATATTGATGTAAGTTATTTTAGTGGCAAATCAGATATAAACCTTCCAGACAGGTTGTATCTGCATGCAGTATTTGGTGGCATAGTTTCTGGATGGCTTGATGTATCTTCATATTGTATACCGTATGTGTATTACTAAAAACATGAGACCTTAATGGAGTGAGTATGGAGGCTTACTACGAGCGTGCAACTGCAACCTTAATTTACGCAAAGCATTACAGATGCAACCCCAAAAAAACAATAATATCCAATAATGATTAGTCATGTGTATTTGAACGTCCATCAGTCCATGCATTACGTGATGGACTTAATATTACAAATGGCATTATGATTTTGCATATCCTATTAAAAGCTGTGTTCACATGTTCCCTGCGTAGTCGTATTAATTTTAAGCCAACTAACGTTGTGGAATTCATATAATATACTGTTTTCGTTTTGTCTCGTGCCGAAATTTCCTTAAAACAACTGAACATATATGAATTAACTAAGGTTCTGTGTAATATATAATGTTCATATGATTTACAAACACAAAGAAGATATGTTTCACATGTTATCGTCCTTTTTAGCATTTCCTAATCCTAATAATCAATGGACTAATTCTGATTTAAACATTTCCTATACAGTTGTACACTTGTACGTGATACTAGTTCACGTAAAAAGACGAACTTTTTTTTCCGGGTTCTGTTGCATAAATAAAAACCTCGGATTTTGTAACACTTGGCAGAGAAACTATTAATGGATATCGGAAAAGGGCAGTGTGAAAAACAATGATAGCCATGACATATTTTTATATAAAAAGCAACATAAAGTTTAAACAATAATCATAAGAATCGGCTAAAATGTCAAAATGGAATCGATCTGTTTTCAAACTCAGCAAGGTAAGCATAAATAAAGGAAAGCTCAATATATGATACCAAAACCTCCAAATAATTTAAGTTACAAAAAAAAAAAACCTCCAAATAAAAAAAGAATCACACAAAGATAAGTTTATCCCTTGAGAAAAACCTTTAAAACAAGTGAAAAACAAGCCTTTGATTTGATTAAAACTTTATGGTGGTATTAAATATCGACACAGTTTTAAGTTGGTTTGGTTATCATTTACTTCTCTGCTACCTCTTTTCCCAACGTCCCCTTTATAATCCTCTCCTCTCTATTTATAGTCCATGACCCTCACGTGACTCACACGTGACCTCATTTCTTCTTCCACCGCCATTAATACAAATTACAAACAGTTCTCTCTCTCGCAAAGCAATGGACTCTCACATCAACCCTAGCCATGGCGCAAACTCTTCTTCTCTCGATAGTCTCAAACCGAGCGTACTCGCCACCATCATCATCCTTCTCATCACTCTCACCATCTCCGTCTCCATCTGCTTCCTCCTCCGCTGCCTCAACCGCTGTAGTAGCAACCACCACTCGCCTCTCTCTCCACCTTCCTCCTCCGATCCCCTCCGATTCTCCACTCACCGAGTCTCTCTCGAAACAGAACGATCCTCAGCACTCGACTCGCTCCCGATTTTCAAATTCTCCTCCGTCGTCACTCGCCGATCACCAACCTCCTCCAACTCCAGCGACTGCGCCGTCTGTTTATCCAAGTTCGAACCGGAGGATCAGCTCCGTCTCCTGCCTCTCTGCCGCCACGCCTTTCACGCCGATTGCATCGATATCTGGCTAGCCTCTAATCAAACGTGTCCGCTTTGCCGCTCTCCTCTGTTCGCTTCCGATTCCGATCCGACGAAGTCGGCTCTCGGCGGCGAAGGAGAAGGAGATAACAACAGTTTCCGTCTCGAAATCGGATCGATCAGCCGCCGCGGCGACAATCGGATTCCGGAATCCGACGATCAGCAGCACCGGTCTTACTCAATCGGATCGTTCGATTACATAGTGGACGACGTCGAATCCGAAATCTCGGAGTCGAATTTCAATCAAACGCGAAAACAGGAAGACGCGCCTGCGGTAGCGGTTACTACGCCAAGTTATAATCCGGCCGCGTTTGAAGCGAGTTTGGCGGGAGATATAGGTAACGAAGGTTCTAGAAGCTGGCTTAGGGATTACGTGGACCGACTCTCGCTTGGTATATCTTTTAGAAGCTCTGATAGATATTTTACTGGGAGCAGTCGCCCGAGCGAGGACATGACGGTGGTGGATTTGGAGGCGAATTATACAGGAGAAGAGATTAGTGAGCTTTTCCGGTGGTTCTCAGGCATGTGAGTGTGACTCTGAATGACTAACAAATTTTATTCATTTACTTGGTTCGAAAGAAAAGAAACAGAGTTCCTTTGCTTTTGGTTTGTACATTCTTAAACAGTAATCAAAACTTTCTTGTCTTCAGTGACCATTTTAAATAGTACTTAAAACTCTAATTTGGATAACTTGTTTTCAATGGGCAAGTAGCAACAAGTTTCTATCGTTGATGAGATACTGATCTAGCCCAAACCCAATAACAACATTTGACGAGCCCAGTTCCGACACAAGTCAATGAAAAATGATTGGTATCTGGCTGGCCATTGCTGGAAGGTCTCTTCTCTTGAACCGTCTAGCATTTGGAAGAAGAAGCTATGTGTGCTTCTTGTTATGAGTCTGACAGGAAATGTTACGAGTTCAAAAGAACGGCATGATGTAGCCACAACCTTAGTTCACCTTCCAATTTTAGCTTCTCCGTTGATGTGATGAAGCTTTATACCATCAAAATACGTTTTAAACCACATCCTTAGTTCAGCTTATATTAATCTCACAATGCCATTTTAAACATCATACATAACTTAAATTAAATCAGTTCAAATTATTGCGAAGCTTGTGAGAGGAAAAAGTGTGTGTGAGACAAACAAGAAAATAAAAACTAGAAGAAAAGGGAAAGAGCAATGTGATTAGGACACGCCAACCGAATTCAAATCTCAGGGACCCTCACTTACATTTAAACGTTTGGGTTATTGGCAACTTTTATAAAGTTGATTTGACACACTTCGATGTTGTACTTGGTTTATTAAAAGTCTACAAAAGATATTGAGACTTGTGTCATAGTAAGTGATAATATAGCTTTGTAGGTCTATGTGTCGAAGTGGACTGGAGAGGAGCAATTGTGGAAACCAAGATAATCTTTTTTAAGGTGAAGACAAAAACGAAGTCAAAACTGTCGCACTCTTGACTCTAACAGAAATTTATTCAGTTAATTTCAAAATTTAGACTGCCGCACTGCTAATTACAGTACTGAATGACTAGTTTAATGACCATATCAACATAGTAGTAAGGATCGAGTTAGCTACAGGTCTTATGGCCTATGGGAACTCATTTTGGCCCGGACTATCTAGTGCGTAGCTATGGTTTGATCTGGTTCGGCGGTTGTATGGATTAGACTGCAATTTACAATCACAAAGTCCACTTGTATGGATTGATCTTTGTTAGGATTTGTCAAAACAGACAAAGTCCACTTGTATGATTAGACTGCAATTTTTTTTTGTAACACAATAGATTAAACTGCAATTTACAATCAAAAGATAGACTAAAAGTGGAGTTTGTCTGTTTGGACAAATCCTAACGAGATTAGTCATATGCTATAAAACATATGATTATATCTTTAGTCAACCCCTAGGAAAAATGGATTAATCGGATCAGGCTTGACATTAATAAAGATGACAGTATGAACTAATTTCAGTAGAATATCAAATGGTACGATCATTGTCTTTCCATAAGAACAATATAATGACACTACATTGCTTCTCCTAATATCCCAAGAACAAAGACTCTGCTCCATGAACAAATTAAGAGCACACATGAGAAACCCAAATGCGTGTTCAAACTATTTTTCTTTCTGATTATTCACCAGTAAAGTCAAATAAAAAAGCTTGATTTTTATATAAAAATCCATCAATAATATCTTTATAGTAGTTACGAGAGGATACACACTTATGGCGCTAAGTCAAACATTTGACCAAACCTGCCCAACAATAAACTCAACGGCGGTGGTTAACTCTACCTATATCCACAAGCTTCTTCGACCTATTCGCGCAAAACGACGCCGCTTCCGCGATATGCGGCTTCTCCGGCACCGTTACCTCGCCGACACTCCCGTTAAACTCCGACGGAAATCTGATCTTCCGTTTAAACGGACAGTTAGGACTCGCTCTCACCAACGGACTCAAACAGAAACCCATCCCCGACATGCTCTTCCCTATCCCCAACCCGATCTTCCTCCTCCCCGGAGTTTTCATCGCCGGCGTTCTTCTTGATTCGTTCTCCTCCTCCGCCGCTTCCGTATCTCTCGCCGGCGACATTCCTCGGCAGAACACTCGCTGAGGTCTGCGACTAGAAGAGATCACGTCCTCGATGTAACACGCGGTGGTCGTCGACGTCGGTTGCTTCTTGGAGAGAAACGACGAGATCCACGACCGAGACGAGGAGGAGGAAGACGAGCAGGAGACTCGAGACTTGGTATCGGAGTAATCGTAATCGTCAGATCTAGCTCTGAACAGATTAGAGATTCTTGAACCTTTACTGGTTCTCGATTTGGTAGACGAACGGTTCGATTCGAAGTCCTTGCATGAGAATCCGGTGTCCACCTGAGGCGTGGTGATGAACCGGCGATGATCTCCTCCTCCGGCGTCGGATTTTCTGCGGGTTACGTAAGGAGAAACAGAGCGAGGGAAAATCAGATTACTAGATTTACGCGGTTGATGATGGTTGCTGTTGTTGTTGTTGTTATCAGTTTCTGCGATGGCGGCGGAAGCGGCGAGGGAGAGGAGACGTTCACGGAGGCAAGAGGCGCAGACGCCGGCGGTGCTGCTGAGATCGACGGTGTGTCTTTTACACCTCATCGGAAGGAGGAAGGAAGAAGAAATGAAAGAGGGGAGGTTGTTATTGCCGGAGACTTTATTTAATATGTATCGCCGAGAGAGTTTCGCTGTTATAGTGATGTGACAACCTGTAAAGGAGAAAGAAAGAAAGAAGCAGAGGATCTGGGTGTGTGTAAAGGTTTTGGCTTTTTATAAGGAAAGAGATCTCTCTGTTTTATTTTAAGACAGAGAGAGAAATGACTCGGAGGAGAGAGGATGCATTATTCTCCTGTCTGTCGGAATCAAGACTCAAGAGATCGAAAGTTATTTATTAAGCTAATGGAAGATTTGTAATGTTAAAGCATGTAGACAGATCATCATCATCCTGTCCAACATTTATCTCTATTTTTTACTATCTGTATATCAAAAACATATTTAGTTTTTTTTTTGTCAACAAAACATATTTAGTTCTTCAGTTTACATTTATTTCAGTTTAGTAAAAAGTCTCAAAATTGCATGATTTATAAGAAATCTTTTATTATTATATTTTGTTTATAGTTATGGCGTCCGTGTACACATTGAAAGTCTCCAGTTTGAACATGGCCAAATCCAATCTACTATTCAGAACTTTTTTATAAAAAGATTACAACTAGTTAATGATTCCATAATTTTATCATCCCAAAATGTTACACATTTGACATTTAGTTAACTACAATCGTTGACAAAAAAAAGCTAACTACAATCAATTTAAATTTAATTATTATTATGACCATTCTTTTAGCAACGTTTGTGATCATTAGTTAAAGCGTTTGATACTAGAAATCATTAGTTTAAACAAACGTACCTGCTTACTTACTATGTTCTGCTTCTTGCAGAAGGATAAACTACTCATAGTTGACCTCGCTTTAAATTTTTTATCGGACCAATACCTATGGATTTGAATGGGATGTGTAGTGATTACCTCAGCCACTTACTTTCAAAAAAACAACAGTTGAATGAGAGGATAATATCCAATCCAATGCATTATACAGAAAGATAACAATAATAAAATAAGAAACCTAAAAGGGAAGCATGTGACGATGGCTGGTAGAAGCCGACAACTATTAGG
>OVBX01007768.1:0-10527 GCA_900406325.1 Erucastrum elatum
GCATGGTGGCCACTAACAACAAACACATGTTTTACGTTTATGCGGACATATCAGATAGGACGTTTCTTTGCTGTAAAACAGAGGGAAACTTTTATTTCCAGTAAGTAAATCAATACTGAGACCTACCTCATAGCATCACAACAACATTAGTCAACAATCGTTGTTATTGTTTAGCTGCAAAAGTATCTTGATACGTACGAGGCCGCGCATCCTCCGATCTTGTATCAGTACAAGCGTAGAGCCCACAAGTGATATCAGAGTTGTAGTCAGGCCCAAGAGAATAATGATGGGGGCAGGTTCTAGAAGGGGAATAAAAGAGTAACGGTATGTTGCTGAGTCATAGAGTGGATCACGTGCTGAGGAGGTCACAACGTACGCATGGGATCATGAGCTATTCTCAACAACCTTATCTATAAATAAGACAGTAGCGTGATAGAGAGAGGTATCCATTGTATGATCATTTCAGTTGCAAGGAGAGTGAGAAACTCCAAAGAAAAACTCACTTTGTAATTCGTTTTGATCAATACAAATCTATCCTTTTCATTCTTTTGAGTCTTTTACAAAGTTCGGTACATCAAAAGTGTATCATTTGGTATCAGAGCCCTCGAATCTGGGTACCATGCCGCCGAAGAAAGCCGATACGGAGGTTATGTTGGAGCAGATGCAGCAACAGATGAGTCGGATCTCGTTGGTGGAGCAGGAGATCACTCGTCTGGAGCCGATGGAGCAAACGATGAACGTGATGCAACAACAACTTGCAGTCATGTTCAGTCGTTGGGAGGTTGAGCAGCAGGAGAAGGAAGAAGCGAAGGTCAAGCTTCGTGAGTTGGAGAAGGGCAAGGCACATCACACCGATGACCTTGGATCTGACCCAACGATCGGAAGCAGAGTTGACTTTGAGGGTGATCGGAGGAGTCCGACGAAATTTCCCACTCCATTTCTGATGAGTGAAGATGGGTATTTCAGTCGGAGCCACCGTGGACAAGGTTCGGGTTTTCACGATGATTCCCTTCCTTGGTGTCAACCGTCGTGGTCCCGTCGTATGGATATCCCCACGTTCGACGGTACGGAGGCGGAAGGGTGGATTTTACGTGTCGAGGAGTATTTTGAGCTGGGGGAGTTTTCGGAGGACGAGAAGTTGCGTTTGGTGAGGCTATGTTTCACTGATGATGCTCTGCTTTGGTACCGGTGGGAGCGTAGCCGCGTTCCTTTTCGAAACTGGATCCAGATGAAGCATCGGGTGCTGGCCCAGTATTCGACGTTGCAAGATGTTACCGCCGGCGAACGTCTTCTCAAGATCCGTCAGGAGAGATCGGTGAGGGATTTCAATCGCGATTTCATCAATCTGGCATCTCACGCGCCTGAGATTCCCGAACCAGTGTTGGAGATGGCGTATAAGAATGGGGTAGTAGGGAAGATTCGCGCGGGAATAAAGATGTTACGAGCTTATAGCTTGGAGCACATGATGCAGGCGGCGGTTCAGGTGGAGGAGTGGGAGACGGAGGAAGCGCTGATTCCGATCAAGTCGTCGAAACCCACTTATGGGCCTTCGACGACCGTTAACAAGCCCAATACCGGAGTCCAGGCCCAATCCCTTAACCAGTCCAAGCCCAAAGCCCAGTCGACGTTCCCAACCACCAATCAACGGGACAAAGGGACTAGGGCTCAATCGAATCACGGTCGCCTGAAACCTCCGTTCCGCCGTTTAACACCGGCTGAAGTGGAGAAATGGAAAGCGGAGGGACTGTGCTTCAAGTGCGATGAGAAGTTTCACCCCAATCACCCGTGTGCTCAGGCCCAGTTCACGGTGATGGTGATTCATGCAAATGGTGTGGAGGAGGAGTTGTTGGAGGAGCCGTGTGAGGTGTGTGATGAGGAGATCGGGACGGAGGTGATGACGGCGGAGGTTTCAGCCAATTCAGTGGTGGGGAGATCTTCCCCTCGCATGATGAAACTCCGTGGCGTTATCAAAGGGAGAAAAGTCATCGTACTCATCGATAGTGGAGCGACGCATAACTTCATCTCAACCAAGTTGATCGAGGAAATGAAGCTTCCAACCACAACAACTCAACGTTACGGCGTTTTGGTAGCTGGAGGAGTTAACGTTAAGGGCCGTGGCGTGGTCAACGACGTTGAGCTCTCACTACCAACTTGTCAGATCACGACGAGTTTCTTACCTCTAGAATTGGGCGTGGCGGATGTGATCTTAGGCATTCAGTGGTTGAATACACTGGGAGAGATGAGAGTGAATTGGAAACTGCAGTGGATGAAGGTTTGTGTGGATGGTAAATGGGTGGAGTTACAGGGTGATTTGAGCTTGCACTCGGAGGCAGTGTCTCTGAAGTCCATCTGGAGGGTTATGGAGACCGAAGGAGAGGGACTTCTGGTGGAGTTTAGGGGAATACAACATCAGACTCCTCCGGTGGCGATCACGGAGTTTGGTGAATGGTCGAATTTGCTTCAACAGTTCGCACCGGTGTTTGCTGAGCCCACTGAGCTGCCTCCTTCGCGAGGGAAGGAGCACCACATTACGTTGGAGGAGGGAGCCAAGCCAGTGAGTGTGAGGCCATTCCGTTATCCTCACATTCAAAAGGCAGAGATTGAGCGCCAAGTTGCTTCCATGCTAGCCACATGGATCATTCAGGAGAGTAGCAGTCCATTTTCGAGCCCAGTGCTCTTAGTGAAGAAGAAGGATGGAAGCTGGAGGTTCTGCGTCGACTATAGGGCGTTGAATAGGGTCACAGTACCTGACAAATACCCTATCCCTATGATCGACCAACTGCTCGATGAACTCCACGGAGCTCGGGTGTTTTCCAAGTTGGATCTCCGTTCGGGTTACCATCAAATCCTGGTGAAGCAAGAAGACATTCCCAAAACGGCATTTCGCACTCACGACGGTCACTATAAGTTCCGCGTCATGCCGTTTGGGTTATCCAACGCTCCGGCTACGTTCCAATCGTTGATGAACCAGATTTTTCGTCCTTATCTGCGACGGTTTGTGCTGGTGTTCTTCGACGATATCTTGATCTACAGCCGAACACAGGAGGAGCATGAGGAACATTTGCGGCTGGTGTTAGAAGTGTTGAAGGAGCAGAAGCTTTACGCAAATTTGAAGAAGTGCCAGTTTGGAAGCTCTCAGGTGGACTACCTGGGGCATATCATATCGGGCCAAGGGGTTGCGGTTGATAATGAGAAGATCAAAGCAATGCTGCAGTGGGCAATTCCAAGGAATATAAAGGAGTTGAGGGGATTCTTGGGGCTCACCGGTTATTATCGCAAGTTCGTTCGAGATTATGGGAGTATAGCTTGACCTCTCACTTATCTCTTACGCAAGGAGCAGTTTTTGTGGACTCCGATGGCCACTGAAGCATTTCGTACTCTGCAGCGGGCTATGACGACGGTGCCGGTTCTAGCCATGCCAGATTTTGACTGTCCCTTCGTGGTGGAGACTGACGCCTCTGGTTATGGGTTGGGGGCGGTGCTTATGCAAAATCAACGACCTATTGCGTTCTTCAGTCAAGCCCTTACTGAAAGACAGCAGCTCAAGTCCATCTACGAACGCGAGCTCATGGCCATTGTCTTTGCGGTCCAAAAATGGCGCCACTACTTGCTAGGACGTCGTTTTGTGATTCGTACTGATCAAAAGAGCCTCCGGTTTCTATTGGAGCAACGTGAGGTTAACCTTGAGTATCAGAAGTGGTTAACCAAGCTGCTGGGGTTAGATTTTGAGATCGTCTACAAGCCAGGGATGGAGAATAAGGCAGCTGATGCTTTATCACGACAAGTGGCGGTTCATGAGTTATTTGCAGTCTCGATGACTACTGCATTACAATTGGAGGAGATTGCGAGTGCAGTAGATAAAGACCCTAAACTACAGCAACTGAGGGCTGAAGTTCTGGCTGATTCTTCAAAGCACCCGGATTTTACGCTGGTTCAGGGCAGACTCCTGCGTAAAGGAAAATTGGTGATACCCAAAACATCAAACCTTATTGGTGTGATAATGACTGAGTACCATGATGGAAAGATGGGAGGGCATGGCGGAGTTCTGAAGACTCAGCGTCGTATTGGAGAGTTGTTTTTCTGGGATGGCATGATGACTGATATTCGACGCTTTGTGTCATCTTGCCAAGTGTGTCAGCGACAGAAGTATTCTACGTTGGCTCCTGGTGGCTTACTGCAACCACTTCCGGTTCCTGAGCAAGTGTGGGAGGACCTCTCCATGGATTTCGTCGAGGGTCTTCCGCGTTCCAGAGGTATGAACACAGTCATG
Source organism: Erucastrum elatum (assembly GCA_900406325.1). NCBI lineage: Eukaryota > Viridiplantae > Streptophyta > Magnoliopsida > Brassicales > Brassicaceae > Erucastrum > Erucastrum elatum. Next base: position 4,271 of record OVBX01007768.1, read on the forward strand.
GTAGTTGTCGACAGACTCTCGAAATACAGCCATTTCGTGGGGCTTAGTCATCCCTTTACAGCGACTGATGTAGCTCTGGCGTTTATTCAAGAAATTGTCAAGCTCCACGGGTTCCCTCGCACTATTGTCTCTGATAGGGATAAGGTCTTCACTAGCGCGTTCTGGAAGGAGTTGTTCCGCTTGTCAGGAACACGTCTTTGCTTTAGTACAGCGTATCATCCTCTGTCCGATGGTCAAACTGAGGTAACAAACCGTGGTATGGAGACTTACTTACGCTGTTTTGCTAGTGAGAAACCGAAGACTTGGGCTACGTATTTGGCATGGGCAGAACTGAGCTATAACTCTTCCTTTCATTCTGCTCTGAAGATGACACCATTTCGTGCCCTCTACGGCAGAGACCCACCAACGTGGATCAAGTTTGAAACTGGGTCTACTACTAATGCTGAGTTGGAGGGTCAGTTGCGGGATCGTGATGCAGTGTTGCAGCTTCTCAAAGCGAACTTACACCGTGCTGAGCAGCTGATGAAGGAGAGAGCGGATAAGCACCATCGTGAGGTTACTTTTGAGATTGGGGATTCTGTTTATGTGAAGCTGCGTCCTTACCGCCAGAAAACATTGGCTCGCAGGCTGAATGAGAAGCTATCGGCTCGCTTCTATGGTCCGTATGTGGTAGAGGAACGTGTTGGGAAGGTGGCTTATAGGTTGAAGCTTCCTGCAGAGGCCAAGATTCACCCTACCTTTCACGTTTCTCAGCTGAAGAAAGCAATCGGAGACTCTAACGACAACCTGCCACTTCCTCCTCAGCTGAATAGTGAAGGCGAGTTGGTTGTTGAACCTGAGAGTGTGGTTGCGTCCCGAGTTAATGCGAGTACATGACAGCAGGAGGTTCTCATCAAGTGGCAAGGTCTTCCTGATCATGAGAGCTCGTGGGAATGGGTCTCTGCAATCAAAACACGGTTCCCGTGCTTCGACCTTGAGGACAAGGTTAATTTCGTTGGAGATGGTATTGATACGTTCGAAGCCGCGCATCCTCCGATCTTGTATCAGTACAAGCGTAGAACCCACAAGTGATGTCAGAGTTGTAGTCAGGCCCAAGAGAATAATGATGGGGGCAGGTTTTAGAAGGGGAATAAAGGAGTAACGGTATGTTGCTTAGTCATAGAGTGGATCACGTGCTGAGGAGGTCACAACGTACGCATGAGATCATGAGCTATTCTCAACAACCTTATCTATAAATAAGACAGTAACGTGATAGAGAGAGGTATCCATTGTATGATCATTTCAGTTGTAAGGAGAGTGAGAAACTCCAAAGAAAAACTCACTTTGTAATTCGTTTTGATCAATACAAATCTATCCTTTTCATTCTTTTGAGTCTTTTACAAAGTTCGGTACATCAAAAGTGTATCATATCTATTTGGTGCAAAAGCAAGGAGGGTCTCTCTTGATCAACTGTGTCCAGTACGCACTTGAGTTTCTCTGTTCCAAGCTTCTCTTCAAGCATTCTCCACAATTCTGGAATATGCTGGCTCATAAATAAGAAATCAAATGAATCATCAGATGATTTTGCCGGGAAATAACACAGAAGCAAAAGGAAAGCAAATCTATTCGGAAAAGAAGAGACCACCCACTAACCTTTGTCAGCCAAAGCATGTAGACAGAAGCATGCAATGCTTGAGCTTGGAAATCTTCAAAATTGTTATCAGGAACGGTCATCGATGATTCTAGAAGATGGATCTCATTATCAAAGAAGATGACCATTTCTTCATTCATGATGATACTCTGTCCGGTTTCAGATGACTGATTGCGGCAGAAATACATTATCCAATTAAGAGACAGAAACCTCCTGTGAAGCCATAGTGCCTGAAACCAAAAGTGCAACAGCACAAATAAGTCTCATCGCCATAGAAGCAATGACAGCAAAATGTTAACAAGAACTAGATCATACCTCCCGTCCCAAGTAACGTTTTACCAACTCTTTGTTCCAATCAAGCTCTTCCTGTCACATTTGATTGCAAATATGTTTTTAGAGACAATTCAGATTTTCAGCAGAAATGTATAATAAGAAATACAAAGCAAAGCGTACCATCCAGATTTGATGTGCCTCAGTTTTATCATTAGCATTGCTTCCTTTCTCCTTAAGTGGCTCCAAAACTCTGAGCATTAGCCGCTGCTCATTAAAGCAAAAAACAAGAGAAAAAAAAAGAATTCGCTGTGAAAACTTGATCAGATTGTACAGAGGACGTTAGTTGTGTACTTTATACTTCCAAAGATCTAAACATGATTTGCATCAACTTCGTGAACCCTTTGTTACTACATTTATGTATACTCTAGCTTTGCTAGAACTGCAATTGTTATAAATGGGGGTCTTACTCTGCGATAATGGAAGCAAGAACTATCGGCTACATGCAGCCCTGCCCACCTTTTAGATTTGTTCAACTCTTGTATCACCTAAAACAAACCATAATCTTAAAAGGATCTGGAAATCTGAATAAAATGCAGAGAGTGACTTACCTGCTCGATTGTCATGTAGGAAACCAACCAGCAACGGTGATACCATGCACGATAGTTCATCTTTGATCTCTGCAAATAGAAATTTATTGATTAGGAGCAAGTTCTATCCATATCATTAGGAATTGCGTAGAGACTGAAGGACTTTAAGGATAAGCAGATTAGTGAAGATAAGGAGAAAACATTACTTATTTCATCATGATGAATCTTTAGTATATATATAAAGCATAAAAGTCAAGAACTGATCTTAACCTCGCCTATTGATTCCACTAGCTCAGACTCTTTGGTGATAATCTCTTGTGGTGTGGAAAAACTCCGAGAAATCATCTTAATTATCCACCTCCTGTGGCTCCATGTTGCCTCACTCTTTGGAGAGTTTGAAAGAATGAGCCTAGAAAGACGAAGTTCATCCGTGAATGCCTCCAAGTGCTGATTTTGTTTCGACAAGATCAACTTCCTATAGGTGTTAGATCAAGAAGCAAAAACATTAGGTAGGAAACAGATGTAGCCAATTATAACTGACTTTATTTTCTAAAGTATACCTGGCATTCCATGAAGTTCCAAAGTCTGAGCTTAACAGCAAAACAGCTTGGCTATGCTTCATGACTTTGCTGGCAAGGGAACAACAAGAGACCCCAGATGAGATATCTTCGGTGAGGGACTCGTTACTAGATGCGTTTTCATGGCGTTTGTACTCCTTAAGTGCAGTCAAGAAGGCTTGTTTTGCAACGCTACATAATTGGATTAGTACATCTGTTGAAATTCCAAGTTTATGATCTTGATTCCAGAAACTTGGTGAGGTTCCGTCACTGGAGGATCCTGCTTCTTTATCCAGCATTGTGAACTGTGAAGGGTGGATAAACCCAACTTCATCACTTAAATTCAAACAGAGAGAAAACAAATTAAGAGGAAGCATAATAGAAACGGGTGTGTAAGCTAAATCAGGAAACGCCTAAAGCTGATTTCAGACAACTCTCGGAACATTCACATGTGTTGTCATGTGAATGTTGTGAGAGTTGTATGAAACGAATATTATCTGATCATAACTTGAACATTTATAAGTTTTAACTGTCATAAAAAAAATTGCTATGTCATATGAAAATAATGTATCAAAAAAAAGGAGAACATCTTATACTCACATGAGAGGGTCAGAATCAAGAACATGCTCAAACTGATTCAACAAGTCGAAGCTATCTTCTTGAGAACATGATCCTTGTCCCATTTTCAGAATCTATCACTTCCTTTATCTGAAAAAAAGAGCATTCAAACAAATATCCAGTTTTATGATTTTCAATGTTACCACACAAAAGACTCAGATTCGATTTCAAGACACACACACACACAGCAAAAAAAAAATTGATACTTTCTTTTTTCAGGTCAATCTTCAATCTAAATCGTCAAGCAGCCGAATTGTATCGTAAAATTTGTTCTCTGCTCACTGTAAATTACAAAAAGTTACCTTAGTATTACTTTCTCGATTTCTCACACCGAATCTCTCTCCCTTTTTCCTTGTAAGTCGAGGTTCAAGATCGGAGTTGCAACGAAGGCTCTTACGACACCATAAAATCTATCGATTTATGAATTGGGGATATTTTCAGTTTCTTGGCAAAGAGAGGCTGCAGTGTGTGAACCGGTTCAGTTTTCTAAATTTTATTTGGTCCCTTTTATACATGTTAGTTATGTTTCGTTTTTGACTAATCTATACTATTAGTTTTGTTTATTTGATATATTTTATATAATTTTAGGTAATTTACTTATTTATTATATTTTTAATAATTTTTGTTTTGATATTTATCATATTCTCCTTAATTTAGGTTATTTATTTATTTGTCAACTTTAGTTCGTAATTTTATTTATTTGTCATAATTTTGAATAATTTTAAATGGAAGTTTTAGTTCTGCTTACTTGTCATATTTTAAGATAATTTACTTATTTGTTATGTTTTACTATTTTAAAATCTTATTTGTCATATTTCATTATTTAGGTTGAGTCTCTAATTTTAATACATAAATTTTTGAATTATTAGTTTTTAAAAATTTAGTGATCATCTAATAATTTTTTTCATTATATTTAGAGATAATTACTATTAAAGAGTATTATCAGATTTTAGAAACAATTTCATAGTTTTATTAAAATGTTTACTTTAACAGTATTAATTCGTTGAATTATTTTTTTTATTTAAAAAAGAAAATTTACTTCACTTTTATGCAACCAAATTATCACACCAATAAAAAAAAAATAATTCGATTCATTCACATCAAGATTTTGGAATCTATATTATGCATAAGACATTGCTTTTGCGAATTTGAATTGAAGGATTATGAGGTCCAAAATACAATTTGTTACCGTTAATTTTTTTAAATAGCTTTTGCTAGACATATATAATTTATTAATTTTAGTTTATAAATTTTAGTTAAATAAAAGTATGTTTTTAATGATTATAAATTTTGTTAATATGTGTCGTTATAAACTTATATGAAGAGGAAATTCATATAAAATGCAATTAAAATTTTGATGAAGAAAAGTTTGATTTTCATAAGTTTCATTGAAAATTGTTATTGGTTTATTTTGTAGATTTATCTTTTATGTTATTTTTAAGTATTAATAAAATGTTATTAGATTATTATGATGATGATATGTTTTACATGTGTAATAAAGAATTATATCTAATTTAATATTTAAAATTAATTAAATAATTTAGATTGTAATCAATTATTTTTAAAAAATTTAAATTAATTATATATATATATTAGTCCGCACAAGTGTGCGGACCACTATCTAGTAATACTTATTTGAATTATTATATAACTATGTATATGATCTGTTTTGGATTCAAAAGTCAAAACGCATTTTAATTATTTTTTAAGTATCATATATCAACATGAATTTTTGATGACTTGAGTTACTTAGGTTTTCTTTTTTTCAAACAATGAGTTACTAAAGGTTTCACATACTATTTTCGGATTTTAATTTAGATATATTCAAATTCAATTTCTCAATTTTTTTTTAAAAATCACATATTCGAGTTCTGATCGTATCCGGATGAGAGCATCAGCTGATATCAATAAGCTCTACAAAGTGTTCTGGACTAAATCAAAATACTAATATATATTTACATTATATTTTAAATTTTTTAAACAAAACACTTAACTAGTGGATGTGTGTCTCATTGTGTTCTCAAAACATGATTAAGGGTTCTCGTATAAGAATATTTATTTTTCTATTTCCTATCAATACTATTAAAACATAAGAACTTTTTATCGATTATGTTTTGAAATATCAAAAAAGTCTACGTTGGTTCATTATCTAATAATCTAATTAACTTAACCTATTATATATATTCATATATCTAATTTAATTGGAATTAAATATATATCATGCCTAAAATTAAGGAACTAACTAACTAATCTATTATTGTTATAGAATAATGAATTTAATTTATATAAATACGAAAATTTCATTAAAAATATTTTTTTTATTTATGAATGTAATAAATAATTATATATGTCTATTAATATGTATATATACAACTATATATTAATCCAAATGCAAAAAAAAAACAAATTCTTCAAAGCCTCACCAAATACATAATAATATAATTCTTATATTGAGAGTAATAAAATCATATATATATATTATATATATTAGTACTTAGCTACTATTTATATTTAATATATGATAAAACATGTTATTATTAATATTTTATGAATATACTTTTAATGGGTCATTTAAACATACATGAGAACTTT
>OVBX01007770.1:0-10526 GCA_900406325.1 Erucastrum elatum
ATAGTATTATAAATCCTTATAAATATTTTATAAACCTTTATAAATATTTTATAAACCTTTACAAATTGATTTTTAAACTCTTATAAATTGATTTATAAACCCTTATAAAATTTTGTATAAATTCATATGAATTGATTTATGACTTAATGGCATCCAAGACCTTTCTAGCCTCAGCTATGTTCTTCTGAGTCTTGCAATAACCGTAAATCAAAGAGTTGAAAGTTGCAACGTTAGGAGCTACCCCTTTTTATAAATATGGATTGGTTCACTCTCCATCACTCCCTTGAACAACCCACAGGCCCGGTCCTGAAAAACTCTAAAAGTTTATGGACTGGAAGCACAAAGGAATTTAACCTTCATAGCTAAAGAGGACTTGCGAAGTATTGGCCGAACATTTAAATCTAATATAAAGCTGGACGCAGATGCTTCTAATGCTGTGGCTATACACAGTACAGAGGAAAGACTTGGCTGTATCTAGAAAACCTGATTTGCAGTAACCTGACATTATACTATTGAAAAGAAACTACAGAGGGGCCGCCAACGTCCTTCCACTCGGAATCACTGAGGAAAGAAACTGCGTCTTCTAGCTTTTGTTGTCTGCACAGTCCATCTACAACTGTTGAGTACGTGTGCTCGTTCTTAGACTCGATGTCCTTGTACACGTCCCACATCTTATCTGTTTCTCTGAAGTTTACAGGATTGAGTTGTATGCTTGTGTAGACACGCTCAAGTTCAGATCCTTCATCTTCTCCAGGATATAAAGTGAATCATCAACCATGTTAAATCTCGAGGAAAGAAACAACAACATATCCCAAACTACTTTCATACACTCCCAGTTACCGGAGCTATTAGAGAGAAGCTCACATAGCAGAACCAAGGCCTAAAAAGAAAAGCAGTAACTCATTAGCTTTCTTACATAACTATGTTTCCTCTTTTATCTATTCATCTGCACCTATGTAAGACAAAGCTCTAAGCTTTAAATGGAAATTGAACAACTTGCCTTCGTCTTGGAGGAGCTCTTACAGAACCACTTGAAGCTCTTTGAAACGTCTCTGACCAGCTAAGATATGCAAAACCAACAATGAGGAGAACCTTGAGTGGCTAAACCTGTAAACATCTTTCAGCTCTTTGAAAAACCAAACTAAACCCGTATAAGATTTTATTAAATGATTTATACATATTTCTTCTGGTCAGCTTCACCACTGAGAAGCTTCATGTAGCCACCACTGAGAAGCTTTTGCTCGTGCTTGACTGAGAATCGGAAGACTAAGGTTTTTTTTACCGGATTCGTCGATTTCGTCACCGGAGTCTTCGATTTCGTCACCGGAGTTATCGATTTCATCGTCAAAGTCATCGATTGCATCACCGGAGTCGTAAATTTTCGTCGCCGGTAGTGTGTGAGAGATGCCGTCGACAGAGAGGAGAAGTTGAATCACGCGAGACGAGAGAAAGAAAAACCATGGTGGGTATTATTGTAATTTGGTCATTAGTGAAAAGTGTATTTATAAAAATGTCTTCATACTAGTGGTATAGTTGAATTGTGGTATGAGAGAAAGTGTAAACATAAAATTTCCCCATATTTAAGAGTATTCAAAATATTTTTGTAGTTTGTTTATTTGTTATTTTAAATATTTTTTAGTTAATTTATATAGTTTAACTAAATTTTAATTATATTTGTAAATAATTTAGATATTTTGAGAAATATATTGTCAATTTTTGAGGTTTTGAAAAATATATTTTTAGATGATTTTGAACATTGGTTAAATCCGATCCGAACCGAATCCGGAAGGAACCGAACCGAACCCGATCCGATAATTAGTAAAAACCGAATGGTACTTATGAGCATAGAACTGAAAATCCGAAAATCCGAATCACCCGATCCGAAACCGAATGGGCCACCGAACGCTCAGGCCTATTAAGAATATAACAAAAGCAAAGTCTCAGTGCTTTAAGAAATGTAAGTTGATGAGAATCTTGACCGTCTGTTAAAATGATTTGATAACATAAAACGTTTTGAGTTTTATTTCTGAAAGCAAATACATAGAAGAAGAAATGAACGAGAAGCATTCCAGAGTTTTATATGATTTACAAAGAATGAACAAACAGGTAAAGTATAGAAACCATATCACTTCTTGAAAGTGAACTCTGACAATTCAACTTTGACATGCTCAGTAATCTCGATCTCTTCTCTAACAGGACTAGCTACGTCAGCATTGGGATGCCGACTAGCTACGTCAGCATGGGGATGCTGACTGTTGCTGTTATCAGATTCTGAAATCTCAAGGTTGGGAGAGACATTTTGAGATTCAAGATCAAGAAAAGGCTGATGGCCATGGCCTTGGCCGCCAAAATCAGAGAATCTAGGAGAAGAGGCAGTGAAACTGCTTTGATTATCAAGGCTGCGGTTATGTTTGTGGAGGAGATGATGCATAGGTGACATGCCATGTGTTGGCGTGGTGGGGCGGCTAGAGAGAGGTGTATTGGACCCTGAGTTTCCATGTTTGGTCTGTTTCTTGGCCGTGTTGTGCCATTTTTTCAATGCATTGGTTACCCTGTCGTTGAATATGGTTGGCCTCATTGAAGTTCCCATCTGCAGTTACAATTTAGTGTTAAGAGAATCATACATAGACAACTTGAGACCTAATAATGAACTATATATATGACAGACACCAATCTAATGCATTGCATTTGATATTGAGTTAAAAACAAATATCTAAGCTTTGTTGACATGATCTATTATATATGCATGTTATCAATGCTAGAGTTTCTTCCAATTTTTTTTTCTTGTGTGTTTAACAGTGGAAGCTCCGGCTTTAAGCCCTAAGTTTTCAGGCATGGAGTCAATCTTTAGATATTCTAATTTTTTTTTTTAAATCATCTCAAATGTAGTCTGAATACGGGGCACAAGAGTAACAGTTTAGTTGACTCATTACAAAATAATTAGTTTTGATTGTATCAAACACAAAGTTTAGTAATTTGGATTATATACCTGAGTCACAAGAGCATAGAGAGGTAGAGTGATGTAGCTGCAGACAACTTGTATCAATACCCTGTCGTATACGTACAACAAGGAGAAGTTTAGTGTAAAGATACAAAAAATACTTAATATATATTAGTGTTTGTGTATTATTTCAGGAGATTACGAACCCCATGGTGATCCTGATAGCAATATCTTCGGTTTTGTTGTGGAAGCAGTTCTTGAGTGTGAACTCGTACTGCAAAATTAATGCCAAAACCAATCATCAATTATTTTACTGAAAGAAACCTTTTTAAATTATTTATTTTCAGAAGAGGTGGATTGTTACTCACAGTGCTCCAAACGAAGAAAGCCAGTTGAAATGCATTCTGTAAGAAAAAAAGTACATAGATATTATATTCTTTTAGAAAAACATGACTCAAAATACATATTATAAAGTAACTTAAAAACATATGATAAATTAGTTATATACCGTGAAAAGAACCAAGTGGATGAGGAAGAGAATGAAACGAGGACGACCAAACCAAAAGAGATCGTCACCAGGTTCAACCACAGGAGCTCCTCTAACAACATCTCCTTTATCTTGAATCCTCAATCCTAATTTCGATATTATCACTTGAAGTTTTGCTCCTACTATTAATATCACCTTCATTTCATTAAGCATACCAAAACCAAATAATTAGTATCATTAATACTATATGTTCACAATCACAGCTGCATAACCAAACCAAATGAAAAGTTTGAAGTGAAGTGTTTGTAGTAACTTACAAACAAAGGGAGGAAAGGTAGCCAAAAATAGGATTCCCATCCTATTATGATTTTAGAAAGAAATTATATCAGTTTGATATATAATTTGCTTAGTTACTTAAAAATAAATTATAAAGAATTAGGACCAACCATGTGTATTAGTCAATATGAATAAGACAGCAATGCACCAGATAACTGGGCTGCAGTTTCATTGACGCAAAATAAATGATTTAATCAGAATTTTATAATAACTGTAGAAAATTAGTAAATCATTGGAAGAAAATATCAACGACTTTGATTTAAATAATGAAAGGGACTAACCTTATACCGACAACAGCCTTGAAATCTTCTTCCAGAGATCTTTGGATGTACTTTTGGAAATCGAAACGAGCTTCACTTCCTGCTGGCATATGCGCCTGCACCCATTCAATAATTTTGAAAAACTTAAAGTTTCGATTCTAGAATTGAATTATATATTATGTAGTAATTTTTAGGATCAAGACTAATAAAATGATTATTAGTTTTCTGAATAAAATAAATATTACTCACCATTATAAAGCCATGTCTTAGTGTAAGATAATCCACTTTTGTCACTGATCCAGAGAACTGTCTGAAGAAACATGTCTGCATGCTCCCATATATTCATTATTTGTGTTGTAATTAAGAACCAAATTACAGTAAATAAAAGTAAAACTTTAGAAGAATATATAAATGAGAACTTACAGTCCAGAGGGTCAAGGAATACTTGCTCCATATATTCAAATGTCTACGTCCAAAAGATGTATCTCTTGCAAATCTGAACCTCTCTGGATCTACAATATTTAATTGAATTAAATAAGAGGAGTACAGAACTCATGTAGTTAACAAAAAGTTATGGTACGGTATTGCGTTAAATTGTTTATTACAAGTCAAAAATGTTCTCGTTGGATATTCTACTCATAATTGTATAATTCAAAAAAAAAAAAAATACGAGTGTGAGCGATATGGATGAATATATAAACAAATCCAAATGATACGTGATCGTGTATGATGTTAACGTTGCCAAAGTCAAACACCGACTTATCTGAAAATACTCATTTGTTTTTCATTTCATGATGTACTACTATAACTCTAGATATGTGAGAATGGCCAATTTATGTTTGTACATACCATTGGCATATTGGTACTCAATTGTTTTGGTTTCTCTCTCCCATGATTTCCATTTCTTCATCTGCATATTACACCCCAAGGTTAAACACATTTATAATTAGATATATCTATGCACTTGTGAATGATGTATCGAAAATATTATTTACCTTGGTTTTCCCCAAAGCATAAGTTATAATGCAGTAGAGAATATGAAAAACAGCGAGCACGAAGATGAATATATGCAATTGGTGGATACCATATGCAGATACTAATGCTACTTTCCCCTGAAAATTATAACTCAAGGAAAATAAATCAGGAAAAATTTAAGAAGCTAAAAGTAATCAGTGACTAAAATGAAAATATACCTTTTCTGCGCATTTGTCATAACCCTTGGTGGCTAAACTTCGTCGAGGACTATAAAAGTCGTTGAAGTCATAGTCTTCAAGAACTTCCCGACCATCGTCGATATAATCTTTACCATACTTAGCTACCTCTTGTTGGCTACTACAAGGATGCCAAGTCGCAGCAATTCTTTCTGGAATGCAAATTTGGGAGACTGGTGATTGCAATACAACAAGTAGAAGAGATATGAATCCCAGTAGCATCAATTCTATTTTCACCACAAAAGCAAAAACAAAAACACAAAAGTTAGTTGGAAATTCAAATAGAAAAAGATTGATCAGGTTGTGATACAAGCTACATAATCCAAACTTATGATAATAAAAATCTTTATAGAAGAGTAAGAACTTGCCTGCTTTAACCTTTTCAAGAGCTTCATATAAAGCCTTCTTGTTCTTCCTTTTAAACCACTTCAAAGATTGAAAAAAAAAGAAGATAAAGACTATGGAAGATACCGACTAGATTATATATTTTTAATCATAAAGGAAGATTTGGATGATATATAAAGCTGGAAACAGAGATCAAATTTACGTACGTGACCAATATAGTGCAAGAAATATTCAATCATGATAGAGATAAAAAGAATAACGAAGCAAACGGCAGCAAGCGCCCATGTTGGTGTCTCTTCCAGTGATCTATCTTTTATTGCCATTACTTTCACTTCTCAAAACCCAATAACTTTCTGATCAGATTGTAGGGTTTCACAAGTTTTATAGATAAGGGGAAAAGGAGAAAGAAAGTAATATGGCTTTTGTATCTGTTATGTCCCATATATATGTACACATGCTAAAATAAAATGATAACATTTTTATTAACAGAACAAGATATATAGTGCACAAAAAAAAAGAACAAGAAACATATAGATATGCGCTGTTAATAATTTGCAAAGAGAATATACGAAAGTCAAACATGTGACAGCTGCGATCGTTATATTTTACTAAACTCGTTGCATGGTTTTGATTATATTTTTCTTTAATAATCTACAAAGATGTTTGAAAATCCTTTAACAAAAAAAAAAATCTACAAAAAATGTTTATTTTAAAGGTTTTCAAAATTGCAGCATGATACTTTAAAATCTTGTTTTGTTTAAAATTAATAATTTAAGATTAAGATATGTTGTTTATCATATAATTCACATATTATTTGAATTTTATTTAGAATTTGGTATTGGGTTGGATAGTAGTATATTTCAATCGGATGAATCAACAGTTTATTGGAGCGATGGTGATGGTCCAGACAAAAAAAAGATGTATGTTGTCTGTTTAGTTGTTGTGTATTTAATCAATATGAAATATTTAGCTTAATATTTGTTTATGTTTAATTTAATGTTGTAATATAACTAATTTTATGTTTGGTATAATAGTAATATTATTGTATGAATAATTTCACATCATTAAATTTGTAACGACAACTATATGATGTTATAAAATTCATAGCAATTGGTATTCATACAAACTAAATTATTATTAATATTCGCAACGGACCGTTCACCTAATTATACGTTATTTAAAAACAAATTTAGGAGAAGACTTTTGACTAATTCAAAGATAAGAAGTTGTTATGATAAAATAGGTGGACGTGAGATGAAGAGGCTTTGGGAGAGTGGTAGTAGGGCGCACGCTATGTGAATGATTTCTAAATCCTTACCTTAAAACGAATTGTTCAATTTTAAAAATCAACATAAAAATTGCAAGTCGTTGTGAAAAAGACCAAAAGTTTGATGATGAGGTCACACTTATCATGATCGTATATCAATTTCGCTTTAACGAAAATCACATAAATGATCTTTCGACAGTTATACGAGTGTCAATGTTTATTACTAGAGTGACTTACCATATAAGACACTTTTAATTAATTTTCTCTTGGAGTTATTAACTATATCTTATCTCACTAATAACCAGTTGGGCCTTCAGGCCTCAAGACAACCTAATCTAAAGACTCACCTGTGAAGCCTATCAAATCATCTTCCCCAACCAACGATAATATCTTCAATCTGCAATACACTATACACAGTCAAGATGTACGGAAGAGCCAGCTCACAGGATTGGCGCGTAGGAGCATCTTTATCGCACAAACCGCATAGGAGTGCTTAATTTTTTTTTCTTTTAAATTTTTGTCTAAAAAAATTAATGTTCTAACCAATTGCAGATTACTATGTGTTAGCGAAACCCCTAAACAGTTAAAAAAAAAAAAACACGTTGCTTATTTTGCATACGGAGCAGACATTGCTTGGGATAATGATGGGGTCCACATATTTTTAATTACTTTTTTAAACTCCTAAGGTTTATGAAAGCACCGTATGCTAGTGGTTAAGGTTTAAATGCTTCTACACCTAGGTTTGAGGTTCGAATCCCAGACTATGCAATTTCTTGCAGATTTTAGAAAATTCAGATTTCAAATCCCGGCTCAGATGATGCAGTTAGGTGTAGATCTTATAAGGCAGATAGTTTGTCGGTTGTCGAATCGTCTTTGTAATCTTTCTCATAATTACAATGTCATAATAAATCAGCGTTAAAAAAAAACTCCTAAGGCTAAGAGCCTTACGATAATGGTGCTCTAATAAATTTGGATTCTTGATTGAGTGTAATGTAGCATGCTGACAAGAATGGAAGATAAGACTAAAATTGTGTATAAAAGGGTATTTATCATGTAATGTTTCCATTAAGTCAAATAACAAAAAAAGTTAAAGGTTATCCTCTTCATTATTCTGTTATTCATGGTATTAGGGTCATGAAATATAATAATATGTTTTCAACATATCAAATATGATTAAATGGGTGTTGACAGAAATATTTGAAAAGAGAAATAAATCAAAGTGGTATATATTAGAGATTAAATCTTTCACATCACATCCGTAATCAGGAAAAAAATTACTAATAATATATAAGATAGATATATCAATCTACTTATCATCAATTGATTTTATTTTGAAAACCCATTTATCTTAATAGGGTATCAGAGCTCTATCTACACTGATCCGGCCAAAAGTTGGTCCATCGGTCAATATTGTTCGAAACTTTGTTGATGTATTCATCTCGAAAGAGCGTACTAAAAACTAAATCTTCTATAGCTATGGTTGGAAAAAATGAGATAGACGTGTCTATTCACTTATTACCAACTGGTTTTAGGTTAAAAAATAGAAATACATGTAGTTTAATATAATAGTCCAGTGTTAAAGGAATAGATGACTGTGTTTTGTTTCCAAAAGAAAAAAAGATAGCTCGTGTACTTGTTGATCAAGGCTAGAAGCCAAGAAAACAAAATCGTACCACGTATTCTTGATAGGGATAATTGGCGTCTATGTCCATAAACGACTAGCTCCCTAATTAGCAGACTACACTTGAAGTGATTGGTGCATTTTAGATGATGATTTTAACCCTATTTCTATTACTCTATCCTAGCTGTCTCATGTGGGCTGTGTCAGAGAGACTGTCGGTTCTATGTGACTCATTTCCTTTTTTTTTTCGTAGTTCTCTCATCTCTTTATTTTTTTTTTGAGCAACACTCATCTTCTTTCCTAACTACTCTATTTTCACTCTCTTATGCTTTTGTTTCTTAAGCTACATCTCTTTTTAATAAAAAAAAAACGCTATCCACCAAACTAAATTCCAATCGATAATCTGTCTTCCATTGAATTATTTTCTGAGTTTTTATTAGTTTCTATAATTTTTTTTTATTTTCTTGGGTTTGGTCTTTACATTTGTGTGTACAAGTTAAAATAGTGCGTACAAGTCACACAAGCTCATAAATATTCTTCTATAACTGGTTTTAGCAAAACATAGAAGTTTCAAGTCTGTTTTTCGATTATTCGGTAAGCAACCATTAATTTTTTTCTCAGATGATTTTATTTTTATATTCGCATCTGGTTTTAAACGATTTTTTTCTATCTTTATCATTGGCCGTGTTCTCAAAATAACATTAACGTTAGCATGTTAAAACATATATATAAAAGTAAATTTATTTTGTATAGGATACTATTATTGGTAACATGTTAACTTATTTTATAACATGGTAATTTTTTTTGCTCGTTAACTTTAATATTAGCTGGTTAACTATATGTTTTATCCATTAAATAATGTATTAAATTGATAAATAATACTAAATTATATAGTTTATTATTAAGTTAATGAGTTTTTTTAAGCTCTATAAATAAATATAACTTGATAACAAAATTCGTGGAGTGTAAACAAATAGTATTTCATGTTAACAAAATTTGTAACATGTTAAGAATATATGTAACATGTTAAAAATATTTGTAACATGTTACAAATATCTGTAACATTTTAAATGTTACAAATATGTTTATTCGCTAACAAAAAATGTAAAATGTTTGATGGCAGTTCATCAATGAGTTCTCCTATTGTTAACTATATATACAGAAAAAATATTACCGGGATCATTATGTATAAGTTTATTAACACAATGTTAGTTTTCTCAGTCTGTTATCTAATTAAATTAATTAATAATATTATGTTTTGTGTGTCAATTAATTTTTTGTTATTGGAAGAGAAAAAATGAAAGAAAAAAAAGTATAACAAAAAAATAAAGAAAGAAATGGAAAGAGAATGTCCAAGATGACTCGAGAAAGAGAGTGTCAGAAACGTAATGGAATCGCAGAGAAGAAATATAATGTAAGAAGAACATTAGTGTCCAACCAACGTGCTAATTGTATTAAATTTTGTCATTACGTCAAATCATAGACACTTCTCTAATATGAGGTCTCAATATGGGCAGTCACCCAATTCGCCATTCTTGATATCCCTTAAAATTTTTATTTTTAAATGTAAAAGCAACTCTAACGGTAGTATATAACAAAAAAATAAAAATAATAATAGTAATATATTGTGATGAAAACCAAGCGTGGATGGCCTAGTGGTATTTGAAGGAGTTTCGGTCCCAATACGGATCCGGATTCGAAGCGTGGACGGCCTAGTGGTACTTGAGGGAGCTTCGGTCCCAATATGGACCCTGGTTCGAATCTCGCTGGCCACTGAAAAATTAACATTTCGGCATCGCCATGATAATGTAGATTACAAACATATGGCTAGTCTGGATCCAATTCTGTGGAGGCCAGAATACCCCTGTATAATTCAAAAAAAAATATTGTGATGAAGTTCTTAAATTATATATTTGTGTATGTATATATAGTAAGTATACTAAAATTCGTGGAAACTCAACCAATAATATCCAATTTATTATTGGTTAGATTTCCAGAAATTTTAACATATTGTTAATTAAATAATATTTAATATATATATATATATATATATATATA
>OVBX01007771.1:0-10526 GCA_900406325.1 Erucastrum elatum
ACCAACGTATACACTGTTTGAAATTCCTTAAAAACTGCTATGAATCCCTCCCAGACAACGGAAAAGTGCGGAATCCATACTTCCGGTGGTGCCAGACTAAAGACAAAAGAAGTAGTCCACATGGACTGCCTCGTTTGCTGGCTCACAACCCGGAGGAGTTTGAAGCATTAGCCGGAAGTCCTGGCCTCAAAGGTTTCCAAGTTGTCTGCAGAGACTATGGTACTCACATCATAGAGTTCCTCAAGAAGATATGAGCCTAATTAATAAGTACAAATATTCACGGAGCCATTTCTTCTCGTTTTTTTTTATTTTCGTCCAAGTATTTTTCTACTTTTCCAAGTTTCCAACATCATCTTGTTCTGCATATATGTATGTTGTCTCTCTGGCTTGTGAGGCCACTCTCGTCGTTGTTTAAGCTGTTTTTGATGTGGGAAAATGCATTTCTTTGTAATTGAATTTCTGATTCTAATGCATATACTGGTCGTCTTTGTCGTGGTCGTGGAAACATTTGTGGATTAAAACACGCACATAAGAACTTATTGGTGATTTATAGTTCCCGTCAAGTGATGAAATGAACTAGACTACAGAAGAGTATATGTTTTATTAGGATCGGTAATGGTCAGTAGTACGTCATGCATGAAGTAACAAAATGATTTTTCAAGTTTTGGCAACGACATCTTTAATCCTTTTGATATATGATTCCTCTTCTGAAAAACATGAGGTTGTAGTATTATATAAAAGTATATATTTACATTTGCAACACAAAATATGACGTGTACTTATATACGTATATTCAACTTATGTCATCACAACTGTCTATACGGTATCGTTTTTTGAAGTTTGATTACACATCTTTATATATAAAGAAGACCTTGAATCCCTCCTACCTATGCCACATAGGATGCCAGCACAACAATTCAAGCTTTTTGGTGGTGACACATATGAAACTCTGCGTTTCATTAACGCATTCCGTTATGGGTTTTTTCCCGTCTATTGGGCTCTGCATAATGACACTGTGTCCGGTCCAAAGGAGATGTACTTCCAATTCTAACTCTAATCGCTCAATCGAGAAGCTGCCTATTAGGCTACGCGTGACGCCTGTGTTTCTTTCACTGGCTGAAACGGCCGGAACTGTTACTCCGTCTTTATTCCAATTAATTTCATTTCAAAATCATCTATTCAATTGTCTCAATCAAAAAAAGCTTCTCAAAAAGAAATTCAGAGAAAATGTCTCACCGCAATCAGGCCCGTCCCTCTGTTAAGGCACATAAAGCATTCGCTTTAGGCCACATAAATTATGTGACATGATATGATGTAAATCATAGGGTACATTTTACAAAGTTGTCTGTAGGTGAGATGGTTAAACAAGTGTAGTTGACTTCCGTATTCCTTATCTCTTGATCGAGTATTACTACTACCAGTGTTTTTAATAATTTTAGATAAATGTTACATTAGAGGGCCACATTTTCTGACAGGCTTTAGGCCACGTAAAAGTCTGGGACGGCACTGACCGCAATCCTCCTCTGATTTAAAGGCTGGCCTGTTGAACCTACTCCGTCAAGGATCGCCTCCCTCTTGCCATGATCACTGAATCCCGTCGCAACCTCTCTCATGCGTACGATTTATATCTATCAGTTCATTATAATCCAGATATTTTAAAAAATCTTTATAAATCGCACATGATCCGATTTAGTTGTTTGGCTATGCAGTTGTTTTGGCTTGAGCAATTATATGTATTTGAGTTGTTCAATTGTTTTCTTATGGAACAATTGCAGAAGCATCTGGGGGAAAAACAGAGGCTGAAGCATAGGAAAAATGAGGTTATTGTATGTTTCTTTAACTCTTCGATTATGTTCTGACTGAACCATATTGGATTTGAAAGGTCTGATTTTTCCAGAAAAAAATATATATTGACGATGGTTTCGTCTAATTATGCGGAACCGCGGTTAACTAATCAGTTTTTCTCTCTCCCTCCCTCTCTCTCTTCATCTCAACTATGTTACTCTGTTTTGATATTTGTCTGATCCACTGTAATTTAATGTGATTTCTAAATCTTCATTTCACTTTCAGTAATTGGTACATCAATTAGAGGAAGATGAATTGGCACAGAAATCCATCTTCTTCCACTGTCTTCGAGAACAGACACAAAAGGTATTCTTCAAATTATATGATTATGTTATCAATGCGACTTTGATTCTATGTATTCTCTGATTTTGGAATAACAAATCCTGTTGGTCAGTGTTAGATTTGAAAGTCTGATCACTTTTTTTTTCTTTTGTTGTATGTGTGTGCTGGTGTTGGGTCTTCTTAATTCTGTTATCTTAGATTGTCCTCTACAAAACTTTTTTTCTCTTTGTGCTTCATGTTGAGTATAGTTAAGCAACCATAGTTGATGAAAAAAAAAAGTTAAGCAACCATATTTTTATTAGTTGTAAAAATCGTTATAGACTCATTTCAAATGTTCTAAAATGTTTGTTATTAGTTATTACCCTCTCTCAGGTAACTACAGAGCAAGTTGTTCAATAGTTATCAGAGAATAAGAAGAAGCGCAGGTAGTTAAATAGCTATCAGATAAGAAGAAGAAAAACTGTGACAAGAGACTACACTATTCACATGCTTCAAAACCAGAAACGTGGGGCAAAGAGGAAGCAACATCAACGTATCAGTGAGAAAGAGGACAAAAACAATCAGCAGACGACAGATATGCAGTCTGAATAAAGTACTCTGATATGTCCAAGATGCCAGAGCATTGACACGAAGTTCGTTATTACAACAACTACAACATAAACCAGCCTTGCACTTTCTGCTAAGCCTATCAGAGATACTAGATTGTCCGAGCGACTATGAGGATTGTGGCCGCAGGAAAAAAAACTCATCCTCTCATTACGGCCACGTCACAATCTTCGAGGCGGGCTGCAAAGCTCGATCGGAGGTTACAGTCTTACCACTCGGGTCCTGATTTAGTTTAGGAAGCTCATTAACAGCACCATAATCCCCCCCATGACATCTGATATAGCTACAAGGCGACAGCAAGTCTTAAGCAGAGCTAGAAATAGGTAGCTCGAGTAGAGAAGAGAGACAATTGCTCAAGCCGTGCCTATGTGACTAAATCACTCACTGGATGAATCAAGAGCACAAAGTTGTACAGATTGTCTATCTTTTTTTGTCACAGTAGAGATTGCCTAGGCTCCGTGCAGCATTTCATCGCATGCTTTGTCAGTTACACATCCACAATTTTTTTGTCACAATCCACCATTTTTCTTAAGTTATGTAAAAACGAGCAAGAAAATGTCGAATACTTAATAAAGTAAATTAGTTGTGAATTTAACAATTATTTTCTTCAAAATTAAACAAGAATGATAAAATCAATTAGATCATTATTATTCACTATGTCAGATAAATGCATATTTTGTTTAATATTATGCAACTATTCAAAATATTAATAAATTAAAAAAAAAACTAAATAATCTAATAGCATATAACCGAAAGAAAAGTGAAAAATATGTTAGGATCTTTCGTAAATTTTAATTACTAAATATTGCTAAATATTTGATGCCCTACATAAGTTACTATGTGATAAAGACTTCCACAACGACGGCGTAGTTACCTACTTAAGAGTAAAATATAAGCAAAAATATATAATATATATAAATTTATTATAGCTTAAACCCTGACAAAGCATTTGACTGTTTGTCACACTACCAGTGCATCGTTGATTGGTTTATATCAAATTTAACCATCCCAACATGTCGAGGTACAATACTTTAGGACTATTAATTTTGGTTTACACGACTAATAATTAACTGGCCTAATAATAAATTTTACTCATATATATTTGCTTTATAATTACAAGTTCGTTTCTTTCCACTCGAGATTCTTTAGATCCATCCAACTCCAAAAATTACGAAAAATAATGTGATGGCACCATGAATGAAAAATAAATAAATCAAAACTCTTTATCAAGACAGTAGGCTATATTTTTAAATATAATGGTTTATGTTAGATATTTATCTTAACTATTTATATTATTTTCAAATTACCATCCCGTCCGTAGGGCAGGCCGACCATAGTATATATATAAAAGAGTGTTTGAATTAATCCTGCTCCTATATTACGTCAGCAATCTGTGTCCACGCGTCTGCCACGTTGAATCTGTTCGTTTCATTTATTCAGAACAGCTGTTGGGCTTAAAGATGTATTGGGTTTTTTGGGGAGAAGAGATCATGAGTTACGGCCCTGTGTTGAGTATGTGGAAGCTTCGCGTCTTCTCTCTGTCCTCGACGTCGCCGCCTGGACTCTCCGGCTTCTCCATTGCAAACGAAACGGAGATGTTACAGTTATCAATACAGAGGCCACTACGAGGTCTTCAATGCGTCGATCTAGGTAAGAGGCGGTGTGTGATCTGATGTATAAATATGTGAGTCTTTCACACATCTAACTCACAATCTCAGATTATTTCTCTCTCAGTCTCTCTCATTTATAGTTAAACGGGTTGATATGGCTCTCACGAGGATCTTCTTTTCCGATCTGAAAACCAGCAAGAGCTCCGGCGCCGTCGAGACTCGACTTTTGCGGTACTGGGAGGCGAGGAATGTGAAACGCGGTGGTGATGATTGCGAGGAGGATGATATCTTCTCCATTGTTAAGCCCTTTGTATTCACCAAGCCCGTAGCTTCTTCCACTCCCACTGGTATTGATTCAAAGCTCAAATCTTTTGAATTGGGGGTTGTGTTTTTATGTGTAAAATGTTAAAGTTCAAATTTTCTTTTTGTTTCGTCTCAGTAGGAAAGATGATTGCTTTGTTATAGGTTCATCTCCGTATTACTATTTTTTTTTTGTCTTTTGGATTGTTATTGCTCAATAGACAGATGTTAAAATCTGAGTTGCTTTTGAATGTTCCTGGGGAAAGAGACAAGAGATATAACCTTTCTTGCTTTCTTATGTTACATGATCACTGGACTTTGTTTGTTTCTAGACATGTTGAGAGATTGTCAAATAGTAAAAGGGTTTGATTTTTCTGTTTTTATGTGTGATCGTTTTATAAGTTTTTGAATGAGTTAGATCTTCTGGATATTGTTTTCCAGTGTCAATTATTGTTAAAATATGTGGAAAGGGTTGATATTGTTGGTTTTGTTATCACGTTGTTGTTGGTGAAGAGATGATGCAGTTTTGTTTGTGTGTGTATTCGACCGTGCTTTATGAGTTATCACCTGATTGATTGATATTGTGTGTGAATGACTTCATTAGGTCCAGTTAATGGCAAGAAAACCATATAGTCTGGTGGAAAAGCTGAGAAGTCCGCCAAGAGAAAGAGGAAGAATCAGTTCAACGTCCTTAGGGAAAACGGACCGCTGCGATCCGTGATCCGAGAAAAGGCTCCCGGGAATGGCTGGGAACATACGACACCGCCGAGGAATCAGCAAGAGCTTACGATGCAGCTACACGCTGGATCCGTGGCAATAAAGCTAAAGTGAACTTCCCAGAGGAGATGGTCCCTAGCGTCTCCCAAAAATGCCCTTCTGGTCCACTGCAAGAACTCTTTTAGTGATGGGAGTTTCATGGAAGCGAACCTCAGATGTACAACAATCAGTTCTTTGATGTTGGAGGTAACAGTGGATACCAGTATTTCAGTTCTGACCAGGGCAGTAATTCATTGTACTGCTATGAGTTTGGGTAGAGTGACCACGGCTCAAAGACACCTGAGATCTCTTCAAGCATTCATTATGTTTCATGTCCACACGCTATGATTCATGAATTTTAATAAATATTTTTGAGTTTTCTTATATGAGTAATCTTCTCAAAAGAGGCGTAAAAATGATTCGATCATATAATTTAAGAGCTTTTTTTTTTGAAATGCAAGAGGTTTTGCACATGTACGAACTCTGGCAGAATCTAATATGAGTACAAAAGACAAATCAAGCTGAGCTTTACGAGATAGTTTGGGCTAAGCAGATGAAGAAGATTTTGTAGTTTTATACGGTGAAGACGTTAGAAAGAAGTACACGTAAAAATTTGAGGAATCATTAAAAAAACTAAAAAAATTGTGGGCACATATTAATTCAAGTTTCTCAATTTACAACATAAAACAAAAACTAAAAACAAATTATAAAACAGAGAAGAATTACCCAGACATAAAAATAAAAAGTAATTGAAAATATTGTGAACACGAAATATCCAATAAAAATATAAAATATTATGTACAAAAATAAAAATTGAAACCATAATTTTAACATTGATATAAAAATAAAATTTGTTTTTGCATATAGTCTAACAAAGACACAATATAAAATAGTCTGACAATAAACAAAGAAATCGTAAGTGAATTAAAATAATTTATGCTAAATAAGCTAAAATATCTATATCGACATAAACAAAAAATATACTACTTCATTAATAATCACAAGAACTATTTCAGAAAGCTTATCCGACATTACAAAATTAATGTTAACTTTTAACAACAAATGAGTTCAAAGGGATGACAATTTAAATTCCTTCAATAAGAAAATCTTAAATTTCATTTAAATAACAAAACTCAAACAATATATCAAACTCACATGCATGCCTTCCTCTAACCAATGTAAAACTGTGAAACATATGAACCAGCAATGTTTTTTTTAAACACAGAACAAGCAATGTTTATTATACAAATACTTTAGCTTTAAAATTATTTTTATAATTCACATCCCGCCCGTAAGGCGGGCCGACCCTAGTATTGTTAAAAATGAAGAGATGATGCGAAAAGCCAACGCCTAGACTTTTGCGCCACATATATTTTCTATCTCTATCCTGTTACAGAAAATAATTTGAATTTCTATTAATATATTACGTGTGAATTATGTAAGGATAAATTAGTTATGGTGGAAAATACTTATTATAAGCTTCCCGGAAATAATGGACAAGAATAAAAAACATACTAGTTTTACTTTTAGTACAACGAAAAAAAATCACAGCAGCCATTTATGAAACTAGTTACAGAAATCATTTTTAAAATCTTAGATAAATCTATCAATGTCAAGACTCAAGAGGACTTATTATTTTTCTTTTACTGCTTTTTAAGGTCTCGATGGTTTTGGTTTCGGGACGTGGTCTAGTACTTGTTTGCTGACTCTGCTCTCGTCTAGCGACTTCTTCATTACACATTGGTGCAACTAGATTTACACATTGGTATAACTGGATTACAATATTTTGGAAAGAAATGATGTAGAATGATTGATTTCATTAATTTTATAATTTTTTTAATTATTTATTTTGAATGAAATAAAATGGTCATTCCACCAAATCCAAAAATAATTAGATAAATATAAAAAAAATTATTTGATAACAAACTTGTTATTAACATAAGAAACAAATTTCATTCAATTTTTGTTGTATTTCATTCCTATCATTCTATTTAATTTTGTTCCATTAACCAATACTATTAAAACATGAACTTTCCTGATTTATACCCTTAATAAAAATTACAAATCTTCCAAAATTATCTTTAATGATATAATAACAAAATTCATTAATGGCATTTATGTCTTTTGGTTTTATGAGCATATTTCTTATTCTAACTCGTGAATCTAAATAAATTAGATGTAAACCAAATCTGTTAACTAATTAAATGATTTTTTTTTATATAATCAATTTTCATTTTACATATTTTTTAAAAATATTAATAATATAAATTAAAATCTGCAATAATTTTAAAAGGTTGATATTAAAATTGACATTTTGTAACTACATGAAGATAAAACTTAAACAAAAATATTATTGGTCATTTTATATGTTTAGCAATATGTTATATAATTTATAATTTTTAAAAAAAAATATAATAGTCCAAGTACAAATTTTGGATACAACCATTGTTTAACTTATTTACAAACATAAAACGGTTGTGCGACGCATTTTAAATTTTATCATACTGTACACACTATAGCAAACTCGCATAATTGAAACTTGATCATGTTATAGCTTATATAATTAAAACGAAGAATTATCAATATTTATATTAAAAAACAACAAAAAGTACACATCATTTCAAAGACGGTTCAGAATCTTGTTATATATTAATTTAGCAGTCGCAGCCATTATAAACTAACAAAAAACTGGTGACCATTTTGTGTATTTTGGATCTAATACGAAACAAAAAAACGGAGAATAATTTTTTTAAATAGTAATCCAGAACTTTTTTTGAAAGGGGCATATAAATCCAGAACTTAACCTAAAAACATTGATATATATTGTCAATCGTTGTTATTCTTACTTTTCTTATGAAAATAAATAAAATTAAGATTTATTTGTTTCTATTTTGAAGTGGTCATATACTTGTGAAGTTTTATTTATTCTTCTAGAAATTGCATTTTTTTTAATACAAATTGCAGATGTTACTACGTACTTGCCAGTCAATCAAATCAGTGGTCACCAAATTTTCTTTAAAAAAATCTAGCCCCCATTTATTTTTCATGGGAATGAAGTCAAAATCGGGCATGCATACACGAATTACTGATTTTGAGATAGTTGAGGTTCAATGCAAATAAAAAACAAAGCCCTAAATAGTTCAAAAAGTTGACTTTAAAAGAATAACTTAACCTAAAGCATTCAAAATGTCGACCATTATTTTCTTACTTTTCTTATGAAATTAAAAATTATTAAAAATATTTTTTTTTCTATTTTAAAGTGGTCTCATAACTTATGACGTTTCGCATATTGTTCTAAGAACTGCATATGTTACTACATACTAGCAATAAATCAAATCAGTGGTCACAAAACATTTAAAAAAAGTCTTGGCCCTATGCATATGTTTTATGGGAATGGGGTCAACACCGGGAATGGAAATGCTCGTTTTGTGAATTCATAAAATATTTATTTATTTATTTTTTCTCATATTAGATGGAATTGAGTATCTGTTATATACATTGATGGGTTAGAGTTATGAAAGTCATAATTTAACTTATTTTGAAAGTCAAAATTTAACTTATTTTGGGAATTACACAAATCGACCTAAGATATTTTTGATTTAGAAAGTCATAATTTAACTTATTTTGAATTAAACTTACTTTGGATTCAGAAATTATTTTTTCTTTATTATATTCTAGCATTTAGGTAATTGTTTATTTTAGATCTAAAGACATTTTTTTATAAATGAGTTTAAACAATAAAATAACTAGTCAAAAACTTCTGGATAGGAACAATTTTTTTTTGTGTGCAACTCTAAAACATACGTAGCTCAGAGGATAGGAACAATTACTTTTAGATTTTACCTACGACCAACCTAAATTAAATGAAATAGCAACTTGAGCAAAAACCAGTTCTGTAAGAGAGGCACAATCTACCGACCGTTGCTGATATAGTTCACTCGATTTGGAGATTTTAACCATTTGACTTGTACGCCACTCAGTGTATTACATTATCCCAAATTCTTTTGTACCTACAATGTCAAGAGTTGCATACTTTTGTAAGTCTTTAGCGTCAATTGTTAAATATCTCCCCATGTGTTCTATGGATTATCTCATTCCTCGTAGTAATGTTTACTTGGACGAAAGCTCTTTTGCTGATGAACTCTCGCATTTTAAATGATTTTACGCGATTGTGCTACGGTTTCCCATTTAAAATCCATATAGTTTTACTGCGAACTCCAAAGATGTTAGTCTGTTTCCAAAAAATCAGAGTATCATCAGTAACATATAGTTAGTGCGGAGCCGATCTTGATAGAAAGCACCGCCAATACAATTATGGTATGACATCACATCGATCGATGACGTTCACCAGTAGAATTCTCTTCTAGCTAGTCATATAATTTAAATATTTTCATTTCTTATTGGCATAATTGACTAAAACGTTTTAGAATCTAAGCTGGGAGAAGATTCGTTGGCTTTTCCGATCCAATACGTCGCTTTTACGTATGACATTTTTTTTACGTTTCTCTTAAAGGTTTTCTGGTTATAGAAGAATACATTATTTAAGGTATTCCAATCTACAAGGTTCACACTTCACGGGGATCCACGGAGAAAAAAAGAAGATAAAAATTATGATTAGAGATATGTGTCTCAGTGTCTTATCAGTAGCATGATAAGACATTATTGGATAACACCGTCTAACTGTGACTGAATTCAAATCATTATTTCGTAAAATTTCATTGCATTTTCCCTTATTCTTTTGAATTGCCACAATATCTATCTCATCGATACGTTGAAAAAGAAACAAATCCGTTGGTTCATAGTTTCCCGAATCAAACTTTATCCTGACTCCGATAATCACATCAGCTAACATCTTCTACATAACAAATTATTGATAACAACTTCATTCGTTACTGAGTGTAGCATGCATTATAGATATCTGGTTAACAGGATTCAAACAAACAGGAGCACAGGTTTCACAAAAAGTATAGGGATACAACCAAAATATAACACGCATTTCTAAATCAGGATCAAGCGTGGCTGTAATTTAAGGGTCTGAAATCAATGTAGAATGGTTTTGTAAATTTTCAGTTCTGCAATTAAGATCAACACAACGATATAAAATATTTTGCAGAGGGGGTTGAATTC
>OVBX01007772.1:0-10523 GCA_900406325.1 Erucastrum elatum
ACAGGTCTCTAGAACCCTAAATTCTTAGATCGACCGTTCACCCCTATCGTCCGCTGCATCATATACGTACTTAATACTTTACGTTGGAAAAAAATTAAAGCGTAACTACAATGTGTGCAGTTTTATATGTTTTGGTAGCACGTGTGATTCGTAGAGAAATACAGGCCGTGTACCATATTTGGTCTACTGCCGTCCACTTACAACTCCGTGACCTTCATCAACAAAAATGAACTAGTGTCCCGTATGTCATCAGAGTTTTAATTTAGGTTAGCTCTGTCCTTCTATTAAGCTCAATACTAACCACAAATAATAGTACACTACATCTGTTTTCTTATGTGTTTGATTTTCACAAATGTTTGTACAAATTAAAGAACAAATGATATTCCAGGAACTTTCGATAAATCATATGTTGAGAAATCCAAATTTGTTTTAAAGAGAGGAGAAAATTAAAAAACCATAGATGAAAAGTCAAATTAAAAAAAAACAATTTGGTACACAACTTGGAGAAAGAAGCTTATACCAACCCCAAAAAAATCTTGGAGGGAAGAAAAAAACAATTAATTAACAAAAAATAATCAAATTGTCGACAGAAAAATAATAGTACCACTAATCAAACTTCACGTGATTTAAAAAAAAAAACTAATCGACGGCTGAGTATTAAATAATCTCACGAGTCACACTACTCACTAGTGTGTATATAACGGCACCGTCCTTCACTTCTCTCATACACTCATAAACCCCTAGAGAATCGAATCTCAGAATCTGATCCCTAAGATGCTTCTACGAAGCGCGTCGACTCCACTTCTCAACTCGTTGGTCCATGCCTCGAGCCCAAGGGAATCTCCGATCGAACCCGAATCTGTTCATCAGATCCAACGGCCCACCAGATCACTGATGCTCTCTTCCTCATGCTGCTACAGCCCGATGTCCGTCCACTCCAGCGACGAATCCGCGAGGAGGATGAAACGTACCGCGTCGGAGAGCGATCTACGTCATCTGACGTCGACGAAACCGCCGGCGCGTAAGTTCCTCAGCGGCGGCGGTGGTGCTCTGATGGAGGAGGACGTGGAAGAAGGAATCGGGTTCGGGATTATACGCACGTCTTCTTACGATGGATTCAGCTGGGGTTTGGATGATACCGGCGGTTGCGGTGGTGGCGGTGGGGTTATCCACGGCGGAGGAAATGGCGACGGTGAGGATGGTGATGATGATGGCACAGACGTTCACTATCGTAAGATGATTGAAGCTAATCCTGGAAACGGGATTTTTCTCAGCAATTACGCTAAGTTCTTGAAAGAAGTACGATTCGGTTTATTTTGTAGATCCGAAAGTGATTTTATGAACTATTCTATCAAACTGAGTGATATTTGATTTTTGAAACAGGTTCGTAAAGATTACTTGAGAGCAGAGGAGTATTGCGGGAGAGCTATTCTGACGAATCCTAACGATGGGAGTGTTCTGGCTATGTACGCTGAATTGGTGTGGACTATCCATAAGGATTCGTCTCGTGCTGAGTCTTACTTTGTTCGAGCTGTTGCAGCTGCTCCTGATGACTGGTAAAGAACTCATCAAAGCTCTCTCTCTCTTCTTTGTTACTCTTGTGCTGTCCATTTTTGTGTGGCTGTTGTGCTTATGTGTAAGTACTTATTTGTTTTGTTGCAGTTATGTACAAGCTTCATATGCGCGGTTTCTTTGGGATGCGGATGAGGAAGAAGAAGAGGAGGAGACACATGAAGAAGAAGATCTTGAGCCTCAAACTTCTCGAATGAGTTTCTACACTGGTCCTTCTCCAATTACGGCCATGTCTTAAGTCTTAACTCGTGTGGTCTCGGCATCTCCATCCAGTTTATGTTTTTATAGGTTTTTAGATGAGCGTGTTACGTCTATGATCTATATCTAACCCTTTTGTTGATTTAAATGTAAATTCGTTATTGTTTGCCTCTTCCCTTTCATGGGTGTTTCTCTGCTTCAGTGCTAGAGTTTGCATCAGTTGTAGTACTGTAGTAGTACCACGTGAAGAAAAATAAATGATTATGGAATAAAAGTTTTGCTTCTGATGGATGTAACTAGATTGTTGCTCTGTGGATCTACTTCTGAAATTTTCTTTAATAACTGAGTTTCGGACACGAGCAAGAGTATCTGTTTTTAGATGAATCTGACCGGTCTAGAATACATATCACAATGGAGAACAACTATGAAGATGACTGGTAGTTTATTATCCTTCTGGCACAGCGCACAAGAACCATTTTGGTGCCATGATCATAATTCATAAGGATGTTCATGAGATTTAACCACTGGAGAGGCTGAGAATGGGTTGTCAGGAGTGCGAATTAGGTCTTTCCCTATTATCGAATCTTGACATTAAATCATGTAGTATAGACCTTTGAGTCTCCTTGTAGCTGGCCGCTTGATCTTGCTGCCAACTATCCATCATGTCACGCATGGTCACAAGAGTCGGCACATGAGACAGGTTTGAAAGTTCAACAAGAGTTTGTGATCTACTCCCTCTGTTCTTGAAAGTAAGATTTTTTGAAGTTTTCACGTTTATTAAGAATACATTAAATATTTGCAATTTAGTTTATTATTTATTTTCTTACACATTTTTCAACAACTATCTACCAATAAAATTTAATCAATTCAAATATTCACAATTAATGTTCCTCAAAAATATACAAAAATACTTTAAACAAATAGAAAATCTATCTTTGTGGAACGAAAATAAAATCCAGAAAATCTTACTTTCAGGAACGGAGGGAGTATACTCCAACGAGATTGCTAAAATGTGTAATAGATTTGTCTAGAATGCATCATTCTATAGAATTTCAAATATTATTTACCAATTACAAATTTTTTTTTTTAAAATTCATATTTCTTTCAGCAAATTCATATTAGTTCGCTACCTAATAGAAAAGTTCTTTTCCCCTTTTAAAATTATATATTTTCAAAATAAAAGTATGTTTTGCTTATTTTTACTTGATTGTCAGTTTACCAATTATTTTATTAAATTTATATTTCTTTCAAAATTTAAAAATATTACTAGCTTTAACCTGTGTATATACCTTAATCGTGTTTTGACAATGGTAGGATCTTGGAGAGCATTTACTATTGATAGCAAAATGGTTCTTGAGAATGTTTACAAGATTAATATAGGAGGGAAATATATTGATCCTACTGCGGAAGCTAACCTCCACTTCAATCTGAGCTGGATTTTCAGACTGGACTGCGGATTCATGTATTTAGTGAGACTTCACTTTTGTAAGATTTCTCCTGGTACCGAAAAGTGCTACGAGAGGGTCTTCTCCATCTCAGGGCACCGTGATTATGTTGTGAATACCCCTAATGATAACTATCTTTGGCTTGATCTTATCAATACATTCGTTACTAACGAAAAACTATGATAGTAAATTTTTTTTTGAACTGAACAAAAAAAAATATTATTTATGTTTTCATTTGAAAGTTTTTATGCAATATAGTTTTTTTTTTTTTTTAAAGTTTAGTTGTATAATGCATTCGTTATTAATGAATAAATCTTTTAAATCATTTAATATAATTTTTCAATTCTATAAAACTAAGAATCTTACTTTATTATTATTTAGTTATATATTTTATTTTTTTGAATTTGTGTTATTAATATATATTTTTCAGATAATGATGCAATATATATATGAATTATTTTTTTAATTTTAAAATATATTTTTAGATTAAGATAATTCTTATTATTATTAATTTTAATCACTTTAAAAAAACGGAAAAAAAATCATTTTTTATTTTTGGGAATTTATATATTGTATTCATTGATGGTATAAATGATATTAAACACCGTAACTTTTAACTTCGGATACGGAAAATCATTTTGATTAATATTTATTTTTTCTTTTTCAAATTTATATTCTCATTATGTATATCAAAGGACTAAACCCTTTGACTTGGAAAGTCGCAATAGTCTACTCTGAATATTCCGTCCCAAAATATAACAAATAAAAGATTTTTGTTTAAAAGAGTGGTAAAAACTCTAAGCAAAGAGAGAGAGATGGCCAGTGGAGGAAAAGCGACCTTCTCTGCGGCGGCGAGCGACGCCGCAAGAGGTACAGGTGGCAAACTGAAGCGGCAAACCGCGAGGAGACATACTACGACGACGCCGTATTCTCGACCGCCTCAGAAGCAAGTACAACGGAGGCCGTGGATCTCGAGAATCATCGTCGATCCTGCTTATCGGGCTTTCTCCAGCGGGGCCACCAAACTACTTCCCTACTTCTTCTCCTCCAGTGCTGCCGCCTCCGCTCCTGCTCTTAGAGCTCCACAAGATGAAGAAGATCAACAGCATCAAGGTGTTTTCTAGATTCGTATTAATAGGCTTTCTCTTCCTGGGAAAATTTTCTAACTGATTATGTTAAACTTACTTCTATGATTCTAGTTCTGTAGTTCGGATTCCTTGGTTTACGAGTATCTAGGGTTTTGTTGAAATTGTTTCATTGCTAGAAAAATTAGAATCCGTAATACAGTAATGACCTGCTTCTAGTCTTATGGATATCGTTCAAGAGAGTGGACTTAACGTTTACCTCTTTTTTTTTTCTACTAGATAAGTTGCAGGATGATTCACTGGAGAACGATCCCAGCAGTGTAACTCCAAGTTTAAATGTAAGCCTATTTCATCTCTTCTGTCTTCTGTTTTAGGGAAATACACTGCGTTAGCTTAGCTGTTTTTGTTCTTTGCTAAAGTTTCGTTTGTTATACTGTATGTGTCCATGTAGATTGTATCTACTTGTGGAAATAGCAGTTGATAAGCATTCTCTTTCAATGCTCAAGTTTTATTTTACTGGATTACCAAAACAGTTTTATTTAACTGATTGTTTTGCTATTTACGACTCATTGCGTTTGGGTGTCTTTGTCTCGGAATTTGTTTTGTGATTTCTCAATTTGTATACATGGATCTCTAAAATTGTTACCAAGGTATTTTGAGGATAAGAAATTGTTATTTATTACAAGTGGTCGTCTTTCTATAGTCTAGATGTAATCTTAAAAGCTCCGTGTTCTTAAGTTTGAACTTTCTCTCTTCATTCGACATTCATACAATTCGTTTCCCCTGCTGCTATACCTGATTTTATGATTTGCAAGAGATACATCATCATTTATCTCCTTTACATTTATTTGAGAAACTTTGCAGGAGCCCAAGTCGGAATCAATTGAAGAGGGAGGTACTAGTAGTACAGCGAACGTCAACCAAAGCAATTTCAATATCAGTGCACAAGCAATAAGCGGCAGAGCAAAAAATGACGTTGATGCGATCTCGGAGCTTGAAAGGCTGATGGAAGGAAAAACGTATTCTCGGTATGTCACTTACTATCATGTCTTCAATTGATGCTCGATGGAAACTTGCTTCCTTTTGCTTGTTATTTTGTTAATGCTTATAGTCATGTCTGGGTCATTAGATTCTTATTCTTTCGTGTTCTCATTCTTTGCACTTCTGTTTGTACTTTGTTTACATAGGCGACTTTTACATTGATGTATTTAATCTCTATCCAGGGCGGAAACTGATCGTCTTATAGAGATAATAAATTCAAGGGCTGTGGATCTACCTGATGTCGCGAGAGAAGAGATAGTGGAGATCCCTACGAGAGAGGGAGCCAAGAAAAGTGTGAGTTTTCTTGATCAGAAACAAGTACCCGTTGGTGGCAAGGATGCTAGTAGTGATCTTTGGGCTACACCAACCCCACTTGCCAAGTCAGTAGTAAGTTGCTTGCACTTTACATGGTTGCTCAGGCGCCCGAAAAGCTTAGAGTGTAGTTTGGCAGACTTTAGGAGTAATTTGGATGTATCCACATGAATTTTGGTCTCTTAGGTCTGTGTGAGATTGGATTATTTGTGAAATCATATGAAGGAAGAGCTATGTTATTTCACATTTTTTCTTCATCAAAGAGTTGATGTTCTTACCTCACTAGTTCTTATTTCTGTAATTTTTAGTATACATACTTTTTCTCATTTGCATTTTGTAGACTTTTGAAGGAGGCGAACATGTGCGGGATGAAGCTGGTCTATCACCAGCAGAACTTGCTAAGGCATATATGGGAGGCCAGGCAACATCAACTAGTTCCCAAGATTTTGTAGCAAGGAATGAAAAGAACTGTCTAGACCGGGGCATTTCTTCAGGTGCATCACCATCAAGCAAGCCTTCCGCCGGCTGGCCTGGTGTCAAGTTAAATGAGCATTCTGGTTTTGCAACTCCTCAAAGTCAACGAGAAAACTTTGGGATCAGAAGTTTTCCTAGGACTCCATATCCTAGATCCATCCTCTCAGGTTCTAAGTCACAGGTTTGTAGAGTTTTTCGTAAAACCCTTTTTGCTAAAAGATTTTTGGTATATTTGAACGTTTCCTTTTATTTTGCTCAGCTGATGCAATTGCAAGACAATAATAGCAAGCGCCTGAGCACCCTCCAGTC
This sequence comes from Erucastrum elatum, assembly GCA_900406325.1. Classification (NCBI taxonomy): domain Eukaryota; kingdom Viridiplantae; phylum Streptophyta; class Magnoliopsida; order Brassicales; family Brassicaceae; genus Erucastrum; species Erucastrum elatum. Next base: position 6,437 of record OVBX01007772.1, read on the forward strand.
TCCCTCCCAAAGTGTGCAGACAAGATATGGCCAGGTAAACTCTCCCAGTCGTCTATACAATTCTACTTAACATTTTGCAAAACTTGGAATCATCACTATAATGCCTTTTGAATCTTTCTTGGGCTCTTATATCTTCTGAATTATGAGTTTCTTTCTAATGTGCCCAGCTCAAACTTAACAAGGGAAGTGATGGTGGACTTTTTGGACCCAGCAGAAGATCTCGCCAGAGCGCCACCATGTCTCCTTATTCACGACCTTCCCGGGGTCGTTTTGAATATTCCGCTAACATGAAGAGCTCTGAAGCAGGGGAATCAAGTAACCTATCTATGTCCCAGACAGCAACATATGGTAAGCATATAGGGTTGGAAGCTGGTACACCGACTGTGCCTAGACATTCCAGTCAGATCGCTAGGACGATACTGGACCACCTTGAAAGGACCCAAGCCACCCCGAAAGATAAATCGGCGGAGTTAAAGCTTGCCACTTCTTGGAGATTACCCCAGTCTTCGAAAACTGTTGAACAAAGCAGCTCGAACATCAACAATGTGAAAAAGGACGGCCCAGCCAAGTTGAATGAAGATATCCCTAAATTTTTCTCTCACAATCCGCCATCCTCTGTGCCGAAACTATCTGAAGCTACCACCGGTGACACTCAAAATACAATGGCCAAGACCGTTTCAGCGTCAAATGGAATATTGAGTGGAAGTAGTAGTGGTACCACACTCCAGTTTGAGTTAGGGAAGCCTAAGAGCTCTCTCTCCGGAACCACACATGAAAAGGTACCTGTTCAGTTGGTAATTTTGTGATAACCTATATGTTTGTTTACAGTTTTGAGTTTTGAAACTGAAGTGCAGTTGTTTGCTTCTTCTCAGGACGCTACAAAAGCTGTTTCCTATACTTTTGGAGGCGAGCCCGCAAATCTCCCTAAGCCACCATCTCATTCACTGGGAAATAACAAACGGTCACTTTCATCGATCTCAGTAGAGAAGCCTACTTACCAAAGATGGGCAGCTCCTTCGGGTTCAAACGCTAGCTTCACATTCCCGGTGTCTTCTTCACCTGATGGAGCAACAACATCAGAGCCCACAACTCCATCCATCATGCCATTCACAACACCAAATGGTGGTGGTGTTGCCATTACAAGTCGGGATGAAGCAACAAAAGAGGACGAGATTCCTCAGTTTGGTTTCGGGGGTAACAGAAGAGGAGATGATAAGTTGCCTCTGGTCTTCGCTTTCCCCTCTGTGAGCGAAGATGTGAACAATGAGAAGTTGGGAGATATCAAGTTCACATTTGGGTCTAACAAGGCAGAGAGAATATCGTTCAGCTCACCAGGAAGTGATGGTGTTTGCTGTTAAAACTAGAACGATGATAGTTGCTGTTTCTCTGTTTTCTTTTTTTTTCAATCTTTTTGCATCACAGATTGTTTAATTTTTCTTTACTTTGGGCGTATAACTTTGCTTTTAGCAACATTTGGTTTTGACTTCTGAGTTGTATTCAGTTGATTACATTTGTATCTGATTTAAGAAGCAAACATGTTTTTTTTTCATCCCACATTTCGAATGTCACTAAGAGGAGGTAAACGTATGCCACGTAGGATCGTCACAACAATCTAAGAGGGGAAGAGCAAAGTAAAGCTTATGTTTTGTCCTTTTTTTTTTTTTTCAAGACGAACACTCGTGTGTGGTGGTGAGTGTTCCTCATCTTCTCCTTCATATTATTTTTTCTTAGTTTCAAGGGATTGGTGCTCTCCTCTCATGTGCTCGATTCATGCTGTAATTCAGGTTTTGCAACCACAATGGAGAAGGAAGAAGACACGATTCATGTTTCATCTGAATCCCAACACAAAATTCCTCTTCTTTCCTCGCGCATTATCTTCTTCAGACAACAACGATGGTTCAGTTTCTTCCTCCAGACAAAACAACGTATTATTATTATTCACCCCACCTTCTCTTATCTCTTGTATACATTCTTAAACGCATTGATGAATTGTCCTGTCTTTTGAATAGAGACAAATGGGTTATGATCCTTCAGAAGAACTGTTTGGTGTTGACTTCAAGCCCAGGTAACAACAAACACATTCCTTAACTCCTTTTTTGGTATATCATGTAACTGTCCTACTGCTTTTGTTCATCAATTTGAAATCTTTATTTTTATTATTTACTTATGTATCGTCAATCAATGTGGTTTTGGTGTTGGTTTCTTCAGAAATGTAGCTGGTGACTCTCGTGAACCGAGGTCATGGTTTGGTCCCAACGGTCAGTACATTAGAGAGCTTCCCTGTCCCACTTGTAGAGGAAGAGGTTACACCTCATGCTCAGATTGTGGCATCGAGAGGGCAAGGTTGGATTGCCTTCAATGCAAAGGAAAGGTATTCACAACGGTTAATAGCTTCTGGAAACAAACTGACTTCAAACTAATGTCCTCGTTATTGAAACTTTTGTGTAGGGCATTATGACTTGTCTAAGATGTTTGGGAGATTGTGTCATATGGGAAGAATCAATCGATGAACGACCTTGGGAGAAAGCTAGATCCAGGTACTGTTTCTATTTCAAGAGCTGTTGAACATCTCAATCAGTTCTGTATCATTATTGTTTAAGACTAATAAAATGTCATTTTTTTCTACAGTTCTCCGTTTCGAGTGAAGGAGGATGATGAGGTTGATAATTTAGAAATAAAGTTCAGTCCAAGGGGAAAATCCAAGCGGATTTACCAGTCACCTCCTCCTGAAGTTGGACAAAAGATTAGCCGGTCTCTTAAAGTAAAGTTCCTTATAAACTTTCATGCTTTCCATGAGGTATTGTTACTGACCAGAGATATGGTTTTATAGAGTCTGAATGCCAAGACTGGACTATTTAGTAATCGAATGAAGATTATACATGGTGATCCTGTGCTTCATGCTCAAAGGGTGGCTGCAATTAAGGTCTGTGGTCAATTCTCATTTCGTTTTATACACTAAGTGTAGCAATTTTTGGTATTTTTTCCTTCAACTTGCTTAATGTTGTTGTGATCTAGAAAGCTAAAGGAACACCAGCTGCTAGAAAGCATGCATCCGAAACTATGAAAACCTTTTTCAGTAATCCTGAAAACCGTGAACAGCGGAGCTTATCCATGAAAGGTAAAATCTCACTTTCTTGGTATAACTTCAGAGTTTAGCTCAATTTATTACTACTCTCTTTCTTTCTGGACCTTTATCTTCTCTAATAACGTGAGATGTTGTAGATCAAAGTCTCTCTTAAAGTAGCAAGATTTCACCATAGGTTAGCATTGGCACTGAACATTCTGTTAATGTGAATGAAACGGAAGGTTTTGATATTCTTTATCTTGTCACAGTTTTTTCTGCAAGCGATATTGTAGCCATGAATTGATAATTAACAATTTTCTGCTCTCATTGGTTCAGGAGTTAAATTTTACTGCAAAAACTGCGGACAGGAAGGTCATAGACGCCATTACTGTCCAGAGCTGGATACTAACGCAGACAGGAGATTTAGATGTCGGGTTTGCGGAGGGAAAGGCCATAACCGAAGAACCTGTCCTAAGTCGAAATCATTGGTCACGAAAGGCATTTCCACAAGGTATCACCGATCTGGAATATGCGGTGAGAGCGGTCACAACAGTAGAACATGCCGGAAGCTGGCCAGAGTGAAACCCACTAAGGGTGGTGGTGAAGAAGGTGTTGGTAAGAGAGTGTATGCTTGTGGGTTCTGCAAGAAAATGGGACATAATATAAGAACCTGTCCAAGTAAATGAGTTTCAGATTAGTGATTCTTGATTAGAGCAAGAAAGTTCTTGATAATTTTTTTCTTTGGTTAGACTTGGTTTCAAACAATGTTTTGAAAACCAGATCAGCTGGTTGAACTGGTCCGACTGTAGCTCGCTTAACAAAACCAAGTTTGGTTTTATCTAATATCCGGATTAGAGATAAACCGGTAAAATCATCTATAAACCGATGACCTGGGTCAAACAAAAACTCAGTTTTCAAATTTTACAATCTAATACTATAAAGATTTTAATTTTTATATTTTTTTATGTGTCATCTTCTCCATGTTTTTAGATTTTTTTGCTTATTTGTCATATTTTCCATGAT
>OVBX01007774.1:0-10520 GCA_900406325.1 Erucastrum elatum
TATATATATATATATATATATATAACAATAAAGTTGACTCATCTCTCTTCACAGATCGCCATGACTGCAAGGAGGGGTGGGCATTTTTAGACATGCGTCCTCTCAGAAATCAACAAAATATATTTTTTCCGCAAGTTCTTTTTGTAATAGATTGTTATTCTCTGAAATATTATGGGCTTCTAAAACATTTGCCTACTCATCCCCATTTTCTATTAGGGTCTCGGTCTCTTCATAGCAAAATTAGCGAGGATTTTGCAATATCACCTCTTCCTAGTTTCCTCTGCATAACGTCTTAGTTCATCGCCTTTAGGCCAGATTAATCAAAACATTTATGTCTTTTTTTCTCAAGTCCTCCCACTCTTTGACGACATTCAATCGCCACTACCCTCCTCTACTGTAACCGACTTTTTTGTGCTTAGAGTATACCAAGCCTCAAAACAAGCGAGTAAAGTAGATTAAGGTTGGAAGTCAACTTTGGTTTTCCAGACATTCACAGTAAGTGTGGATTGAGTAACACGTTATACACTGCGGTATTTCCATCTAATACATCCTGCAGAAAATAATTCTAGATGGTGCTAGAGAGTGGTTAGAATATCAATTGAATTGGAAAAGTTCATCATCCTCTTTTTGACTCTAAAAAACTTTGTAAAAATTCATAGAAATAAAACGTAAGTAAAACCATTTGATCACAATCCCCTTCTTGACTTATAAACCTTCCCTTAACTTAAACAATATTGTCTCCAGTGTTTATTCAGTCGAAGTTTAGTGAGAACGTAAATAAAATGACACAATTTAACAAGAAGAACAATATACATGCTCGTTTATGTCAATGTCAATCAACACAATCAAGTGTCAACTGATAGTTGCTGGTAATGAACTGTCAATGATATCGGATTGGTCCCATCTGTCGATGCTTGAGAAATTAATTATTGGAATCTTTCTTTTTTGAAACAAAGCAAACACATAAGAAATAAGTAAAACTGACAAATAAAATTTAGTTAAAACTTACCAATGATTTGCCTCCTATTAAGCTCTTTGTTATAGTCGTTTAGCTTGACTTTTTGGAGGTTTATGGTGTAAATGGAGGTAAGTGACTACTTGTTGGAAAACAAGTGTCAACATCTTCTCTGCTCATCTAGAACCAGGTACCAACAAAGCTCTTAATTATCTTCACCTCTGGTTCTGTGGTCTTGCTGCCTATCAATGATCCATTGGATGTAATCTAATTTCTGCTGCAGCTCTTCCATTGTATTACTGATCCAAGAAATTCTGTTGTGGAGGGAATAGAAGAGTCTGTCCATCGTTTGGTTCATCTGATGGAACATCTTAGCCTGTTCTGCCATGGCTTTCTTTACTATCTCCATGAACTCGTCTCTGGTGTATCTGTCCTCTTCTGGCGAAGGTGTAGGTATATGATGAACTCCAGACATCTGAAAACATCACTCATACTGTGGTAGACTCATATACTTCCCTTATACTCTGGTAGAAGAAAAATGAAATATTTCTGCGAAGCGATAAACTCGACCCAGGAGCAGAAAAGGAAAGGGAAAACCAAACTAGGACGAGTATATAAGGGATGCCAAAGCGGGAGGCGCAAAAAAGGATTTATTTTTTTTGGACTTAGAATTCTCTGCATTTAGAAACCTTAAGCTTTATTCTTGACAAGTTCTCGACAACTCGCCCATGCAGTTCGATCTCTTGTTCCACTCTTTTAATTGAAATACATCGGCTTAATCCTCGAAAAGAGTACGTAGTCTTACTTTCATAAGGCCCAGTCCATTTTTTTTCTTTGGTTGATGAAATGTGAAATTACTTGATTTGTGTAAAAAGTGGCATTTACAAGTGACTAAAAAGGCCTATTAGAAAAGTTTACAAGGTAAGTAAATATGCTCTTGACATTATCCTGTGACTTCAAACCATCTATGCTTCAGTCCAGCTAGCTTATGATCAGACTTATAACGAAGGGATGTGATTCTATTACGGACTGCTTTATCAGTCCAAAAATTTTAACTTAAAAATAACTTAAACTAAATATAGTTACAAATCTAGGAAACTAATTGAAAATAAGGAATGAACCTCCAAAATTGAAAATTTATAAGTAGACACACAAAAGAAAAATATGTAACAAAATAAGAGTTTTAATGAACAAAATCGTACTTTCACATTTGTCCGGCTAACTATATAACATGAAAACCAGATAACTTTTACAAAAACATTGAATATCAAAGAGCGAAAATAAAATAATGTATAATGGTCATTAATCCAAATAATGTATAATGGTCATTAATTCCAAATTATGAAAGATTAAAAACCCATACTACTTTACCATATATGATATCTTTAATAAATATAGTGCACGATAATTAGTAATAAATCCATAAGCATAAACTAAAGTTTCAAATGAAAATAAAGAAAAAAATGGAGAAAATGTAACATCTATCACATAGGAATTCAAAGAAAGTTAACGATTAAGAAAAAAGTAACGCCAAACTATGCAATTCATTTTTTTAGTTTATAACGGATTGTAAGCATATTTATAATAGCAAGAATATGGGGTATAGATTAAATTTTCGACCAAGCCATATTCATATTTACAAGAAACATAATAAAATATTTAAAATTATTAAACCAATAAAAAATTATAAGAAAATAAAAAATGATAAATTAACAAATTTAAAAATAGCGCGACATGCAAAGGTTACGAACATCCCAACAATTCCAGGGTGATGGTGTTTTTCAGACGACTTTTGGAAAGAAAATGAGGCTTTTTCTGGACAGTGATGATATACTTCACTAGAAGAGTTTGATGGGTTAATGGGGGCACGAAATATAAGGGCTAGTGTATCACCCTTTCATTCCGAGATTAAAATGTTAGTTTGGGCAATGAAGGGTATAAGGAACTTGCGTCAGTTTCGAGTTAGGTTTGCAACATATTGCTCTCAATTGGTGAAGATGATTTCAGAACCATATGAATGACCAGTTTTTACAAATTATTTGGAGGACATAAAAGCCCTGAAATATTTTTTTCTCAGCTCGAAGATCATTCAAGTCCCAAGAACGAATAATTTAAGGGCGGATAGTCTAGCACGTAATGCAAGGAAGTAATCGTCCTTCGTCGTCCACATTGATGCAGAATTACCAGTTTGGTTCACATAGTCAGTTTGAATCTGTTTTCATTTGATGACAATTTTTTTTTAAATATTACGTACAGTAAAATTGTCATCAAATTTAATAATGTATCTTTGACTATCTTCATTTTACCATCCACCAATTTAATAATATATATATATTACAATAAAAGGCTAGTCAAAGTAAGCAGATTCCAAACCTGTTAACTAGCTTAAGAGAACTTAGTCAACATAAACCATAGCAGAAAGCAGATTCTGGGCACCACTTGCCAGCTTTTCAGCCATTGTGTTTTTCGCCATTGGTTAATGTTGGATAGAGAAAGTCTGAAAAGCTCCTTGCATCGCAAGAATTCTTCCATATGTGTAGGTAATGCCGGCCTCTCTGTAGGTGTAGACACAATTTTCACCAGTTGAGCACAGTCAGTTGCAGTCACCACTTCTGAGATATGTAGGGTATTCATGCACTTCATCGCCCAAATCAACGCTTCACATTCAGAATGTAAAGGTGATAGACTCTTCCAGATATCCATGGCTCTCATCATAGTATCAGTAGATCCTTCCTTTTTAAATAAAACCATCACTGTCCTGTTAAGGGATCATGTTCTTCCCATGCTCCATCAATATAACACCAATTGATTCCATTTGCTATTTGATTCCCAGAAAAGTCTGAAGAGATTCGAAATGAAGATTCCTGAATTTGAGCATCAGTCAACAAAGTACTTTCAATCTCTGCATACCTTAGAATATCCCACAAATTTCAAGTTTTATTTTGAAAAACCTTTTCATTACATTTTTTTCCAAATATACTATAACATCCAGGGAAAATAACTTAAATCTGGTTCCTTCTGGAGCCTCCAAAATAAATAGTCCATATTAGTAAAGACTGATGGACTAGGGAAAATCTATGGGGGGTTTGAAGAGATATTCGAAATCGCCCATGTTTGTAGCGCTGGAGAGCATTCAAAAAGAACATGATTAATTGATTCTTCATGTGCTCCACATATCTGACACCGCATGTCACATTTGATACCGCGAGATTGCATATTCTTTGTAACTGGTAAACTACCGGAGATGGCCTGCCAGAAAAAATGTTAAAATTTTGGTGAGCACTTTAACTTCCATGCATAGGCTAATAAAGGTTTAGTATCTGAACCGAACAATCCTTGCTGATATCCCAAATAAGGACAAAAATTTTCAACACAATTTCCTGATTTACATATACTAAAAATATTAAATGACTAAAACCAGTGTTGTTTTTAAAACTGGACCGGCTAGCGAACTGGATATGTCATTGTGGTTCGACCAGATTCAAACCAATTTGATCAGGTTTGATTGGATTATACTGAATTTAATGCTATTTTCTATATAATATGCATATCAAATAAAATATTTCAGTATCCATAATGTTTAGAAATACTTAAAAATAACAACTAAAATTTGACAAAAATAGTAGCATAATTTTAATCTAAAATCAATACAAAAAGCAAATTTAAAATTTATTCTCTAGATCTTTATCACTCTAAATCTCCATCACCTTTAAAAAAATTATATACATTATTTTTAAAAATATATTTTGAAATAAAACAAGTGTTTTGTTCTTTTGTAAATTATAATTTTTAAAACGTAAATATTTCAGTTATTAAAGCCTTGAACATAACTGATCATGAAATAAAATATAAAAAAGTGAGAAGTAGATAAAAACAATATCTTGACGTGAAAATTAGACTTCGTGAATATTGTGATTTGTGAGTGTCAGAGACGTAAAAAAAAGATAACAGACAATAATTTATTAGTCATTCATAAATCCTGTTTTACTTGTAAGAAAGAAAAAAATAATTATTTTCTTAACAAAATTATGGTTTATATACAAACCAAGGTTCAGAAGGGTCACCAGTTCAGAGGTTTTTGACGATTCGACATGGATTTTTTAACTGATTCAACTTTAGTTGAGGTTTGACATTAACCCAACCTGGATTGTTTTCCGGTTCATGGTTCAACTTGGTCTGACCGGCGGTTCGGTCCTGTTTTGAAGATACTGACTAAAACTGATACTATTAAAACAAAAAATTGACTTGGCTATTTATTATTATAAGATTAATAATATCTTCAACATATTTTGTATTATTTACTAACATTTTTCTATAATTCATTACCTATCAAAAAAACAAGCTGACTATGATATTCAACATATTTTGTGTTATTTACCAAAATACTCCTATATCACTGATATAACCATTTATATTTTTTCCATATCTTCCATTCATTTTTCCTTCTCAAATCATTGATTCCGGTTACTGTATTTCTGTTTTCATAGTCTATTTTTTGCTTCTGAATCAATCAAAGGAGACTGGATCAGTAAATCAACACTAGTTCTCATGTTTATTCAAATATAGTGGTAAAGAATAACGACGGCGGACCAGTGAATGCAAGTTTCGATGTCGAAAAAATGAGGAGATGAAGAAAACGGCTTTCTTGAAAAATAAAGTGATAAGGAATAAAGACAGTGGGAAGGCAAATGATTGTCATCATGTCTGGAAAAGAGGAAGATATGAAAAAGATGAAATTGTTGACTATACTATATGCAATGAAATGAATGAAGGACACTTGGTGTCCCGTGAGGCTTCTTCAGTCGAAGCATGGATGACAAGATAGTAAGAACCGCTTTTGTTTATTTTCTGAATCTAAATTTCCAAAAATATCACTTTCATGATACCATTTTTCAAGTTTACACTAACCAACTTTACCATTAAAAATTTTAACAGACAAAACTAGATTTAAAAGCGCGGGACTATCTCTATTGTAATTTCTCAAAATTTTCAACATATAAATTATTTTATTATTTGTGAATCATCTTTATTATTTTACATTTGCATGAAAAAATATGATGGAATTAGTAGATATTGATAGTAGTAGATCTTATTTGTATTATGTTACTACTAATGTGATAATAACTTAAGAGTGCATAAGTTAATTTAAAATAGATTCTTTCAACTACAAATACATATTTTTTAATTTAGCAATAAACAATGATATCATTAAAATATTTGATTGTCAAAATGTTTGTTGATTTTGATCAAAATAATAATTATATAATAGGATAGTCTATGTTGTTAAAATCATTTAGAAAAAAACATATATTGAAAACAACTAATAAGACACATTATCAATGTAATCAAATACAAAATTGTCTATAAAATAATATAAATAAGAAATCACTATATAGCTCCATGTATTTATATATTAGAAACAACGATATCTATACAGTTTAAAAATATATAAATACAACTAGGGTCGGCCCAAATTAAATATTAATTAAAACAGTTATAGTATATATTTAATTAAATATATTTAATATATATAAAATTATACATATTATAATATAATGATTATTGATTTATATACATGTCCTTACATCAGAATATGCAAAGTATACTTTTCACATAGCAATATTTTGGATGTACAATCTATTACTATTATATTTATCTGTTTCTAAAAATGTTAGAATAATTTATAGTATTCTGATTATATATTTTGGGGCCATGTCAAATAAATGAAAAGAATTAGATTTATAAAATTAAAACGAATGATGATTTTAAGTTGCTGTATGAATAAGGTAGTAGGATATATTTTGTGGATATATCAACTCATTTTGACGTACTTGTAAGTGTCGAGATGATGTTGCCATTAAACCGATTACTTTTGCTTTTGTAGCTTTTGATATCTCCTGCAACCTTTTGATATCTCCTGCAACCGATGTTACTCCTTCATCTCTGCCACTTTCTTTTGTTTTTTTTTTCTCCTCTTCTTTCTTAATCAACTCCTCTTCCTTTTTGGTTAATTTTGGTGGCTTTTCTTCTTTTTGGATATTTTTCGTTTGTTGCTGGCTTCTCTAACTCATCATTTTCAGATTACCAATTCCTTGACGATTGATGGAGGCTGGTCTGTATTGACAGTCTTCTTAGATTTGTGGATTAGGTCTTCTGCTCGGTGGGTTTTGGAACAGGTTTTACACTGTTTTCACCTTTATATTTTACGGCTTTTAATGTTAAAAGTGGTGGAGTTGTCTCAAGTTTATTTGTTCTTGTAGCGTAAGTTATCTGGGAAGGTTACTCCTTGTGTTTCACTTACATAGTAGTTACATAAATCATCGATGTTTATTCACATATTTATAATTTATTCATCTATTTAAAGACTAATGAGTACGAAAACTACATACATGGCTTCAAATGGTCGTAGATATGAGGCTTGTACTTATACCTGGTCAGAAAAAAGCATTGCAGGGCTGCTCTACCTTTCTTTAAAGCTACATTTCATATGATGCCTCTGAATCTTCTCTTCAATCGAAGAAATATTTATTTTGCAATACTTAGAATGAAAAAGTGAATCAGTAATCTAAACAAAAGCAGCGGCTTCGTGTTCTCGCTCATCAAGATTCATTTATCTCCATCAAAGATTTACATGAATCTCAGTTGATTGTTCAGTTTCAACTCCTTGGGTTGTCAGTCTATGGAGATCTCCTCTACACTTTGTTTAGGATGGCTATATCAGCGGCACGTACTGGTTCTTTCATTAGATTTCGGTTTTTCCTATGGTAAAGACCTTCTCTCTAAATTTTTAGTATGGATTCCATATGTGCTCTTTTGAGTTTGGAGTTGTCCTATTCTACATAGTAATTCCAATGTTAACAGAAGAAAAAATCTAATCAAAGACCATCTAATCTCGCAGCTAAATATTGTTCATTAGGGTCAACTACATTTTGTTACTGTATGTTGCAAATTCAAAAGAATAACATAAAATGTAAAAGTGAAGGAACAAACTGAAAAAAAAATTGCGGTTAAGAAGGAGAAAGATTCTCTTCTCTACACTATAATTCGAGAACGGTGAACCTTCCTCGATCTTGTTATAAATTGTGTTCTTTGATCTAATTTGGAGTTCAGTATTTCCGACTATGTTCGGCCTTTGTTTGTTTCTTTGTAAGTTGTAGTTGTTCATTTTTCTCTGTCTTAAAAACTTTTTTTCTTTCACTTGTGCTCAATTTTTTTCTGTATAGCAGAAATAATATCACAAATTAAACTTCACAGTAGAACATAACACACAACTGGGACAAATTTGTAATATACATATTAAAACTCTCAGTCATCCGTAATACCTCATTCATCCCATTTGTGTGAATAATCTTGGCTTCGTCTCAGCCTTCGTTAAAGCCTAATGGACTCCCATAGCTTCTTCTGATTTATTGTGTGATGCACGCTAGAGAACAGTGACAAATCAGAGAATTCTAAATAAACTTGCGGCCAGAGAAAGCCCAGTTTGTCTAACATAGTTCGCAGATCCAGTTGGCTGATTATTTAAGCAAGTGTCGAAGCTGCATCCTTTTCTTGCCTCGCTTCGAGTCGTCACTGAAATATCTCAGGTGGCATTGGAAGAACGATTTCTGTCTTGGCTTCCTTTTATGCTTCCTGTGAAAGCAATGTACCAAATACAAATGAAGAACCGTGGTTTTGAAGCATCAGTTTATTCCTACTTACAACTTTATACAATAAATAAAGATGAGGATAGGTTGTTGAAATACATACCTGTTGGGTTGGTGACTTCTTAGGCGTTTAGGCTCTTTGATTTTTGTACGTGATTTTCATCTTTTCTTGGATACCAAGTTATTTCTTTCCTTCATACCAACACTTCCCTTGCACTACAAATATTCAAATCTCTCAACACATGTGATCACATAGCAAAATATTTTCAGTTTAAAATATATATACATGACTGCAGTATCATTCGATAGTTGATTAAAGTTTAGGGTTCTTTCGATACCTTTCACACTTCACATGAGAGAAAAGGAAGAAGCTCCCATGGATTAGACGACAAATTCCCCTGAAGATCAACCGCTTTATTCAGAAACTCCGGAAATCTTTAACTCAGACAACCTTCATACTGATGTTACGGTCTAAACATCTTGGTTTGACAACGAAGCTGGTTCTTCTCCCATAATTCTTCACTTGGTGGTTGTTCAATCTACAGAGAACAAACCCACACACAAAAGTCATCAAAAAATTTCAATCTGGAATGAGTAAATTTGGCATATTGTTTCTGGTCTCTTTCTCACCTGGGTTCTTCCTCTAAGAAGGGGTCTTCTGGCTAGAATCTCAGAGAATACACAGCAGACGCTCCAAAAATCAACTGAGACACAATAACACATAACTAATCACAATTTTAATGTATATAAAATATTCTGTCTTATTGTTTTGAACCCAATTAAGACAAAAGGAACTAAAGAGCACAACCAAAACATAAATTAAAGAGCCGCAAACAGAACAGAAATACCGAAGACATTACCAAGCGACTGTGGCGATGATGTTAAAGTTCTTGAAACCCAGAAAATGTTTTAGATACCCACCTTCTGGTCTCCCAGAATCCGAGAAACTGCGCCTGAACGGTGGAATAGAAGATGAGTTCAAGAAGAGGAATACTCACATCCATATATATCGAACACACACCGCCTCTCAGATCTAAACGACGCATTGAAGAACTCTTAATTGGTGTCTGGATTAATGGAATTAACACGAAAAGATCATAACGCACACCGATTCAGAAACTGTGAGGAAGGTCGGGCGTCTCCATCGACGTCGGACGGAGATTGATTAGGTTTGCGAAGGGAAGCAAATCTACGATGGACCTCGTCACGCAAATATCACGAAGGGCGAAGCCCAACTCCAGGCCCAGCTCGATTGATTCAAACTTAAGTGAAACGGTGTGTTTAATAGGTGTCACAATTTCAAAAGCTCAATTTCCAGCCAGGCATCCCATGTGGCATACATGAGAGTGATTTGCGGTCTTCTTTATATATAAAGATAGCCACTCTGAATAAAAAGAAATAAATGTCTATTGTTTGACAAAAGAATAAATACTCACATATATATAGATATATTCTTTTACCAAAGGATTCTGGCATTACTCATTCATTCGTTTCCTACACAGTTATTAGATTAAAAAAGTGCTTAATGGTGGGCTTTAGATTCACATTCATGCGGGTAAAAAATGGTGTAGGTCCATGTTATATTTTATTTGCGACCGACAAAACCATGGGTTAAAATTTATGCGGAAAAAGGTCCAGTTAAGATTAATGGATTTTAGAAAGACAGTGATATCCCCTTTAATAATCATTTAAAAAAAATTTAACCTCAAGTTTGTACTAATTAAAAAATAACTCAATCATATGTGGCACATCTAAATGGCCTTTAAATCTTAATTCTAGAAATTATAGAGCACCTAATATGATCTATAGTTTAAAAATTATATTCTCTAGCAAAATAATATTATGAAAGTTGTAGTTTGTCCATATATTTATTGTTTTACAGACTTGCCTTAAATAAAACCTACGGAATTACCTAATGT